>JAOTRQ010056778.1:0-14173 GCA_028565875.1 Hoplisoma paleatum | reverse complement strand
ACACATACATACATATATACAGCAAGATAGAGAAACTGGAAGAATTACATTAATGCATAAAAATGAATTCCTTTTGGACAAAATGCAACGCTGATGACTGATTCCATGTCAACAGTGCCCAATTAATTGCTATTGGATGGTCTTTAATAGAAAAATGCTATCATATTATTTGACGGCATTCCAACGGTTCAGCAAAAAAGAATCAGAATTTTTTTTCCAATCTGAGTGCGGAAAGCTGGTAATCCAAATAGACAATTGGCTCCAATGAACCAAAATATATATTATATAAATTCATAATACTAAATGTTATTCTAGTTTACATTTTTAAATACATTTAAGAAAAATTATAAATAAAGTTAAGTGAATTATATTAGTGTTTACAGATATTTTCCATACTAAAGCTCTGGAGTCTGACAGTGGCAACTTTACAATGATGAGGCTTGCACCGGGGATCTAATAATAACAAGTCTGTTAAACTATTATAAATGTCATTAGTGTGTCTATGCATGTAGTGTGCACTAGTAATATGTGCACAAGTATGTTAAGCCCTGTTTACAGGCTACATAAGAAGGATTTGCTTACCAGACTTATACATGAGAAAATCTTCATATACTGTGAATGCCGCCTCTACAGGACCATTCTTGTAGAGCTCTTGCATGATTTGCTTCTCATCAGAAGGAACGTTATAAGATTGTTTTCCTACAAGGAATGCACACACAAACACAATTATAAGAAAAATAAGTGTCATTTCAACTGATGCCAAAATAGTGATGTAAATAATTATTTAAAATTTTAATCAGAGTCAACAAAGCACAATTGTATTTTTGGTCACACTTGTAAGTTTCTTTCAACAAATGAAACTATTCATTTACTTTAAAACAAGTTTTATGTTTTATTATGAATGAGCTTACCAAAATGCTTGTCATCTTTGTAGGACAGACTATAACCAGGTTCACATAGTTTTTTACACCTTGGAGTGTCACCACCTTCTCCAGTGCAAGATGGACGAGTTCCGTTTACATGATGCTCACAGGGTTCAATGGAGTATGGCCGACAACCTAAAGCACACATCACAGTTCTGTTTAATCAACTGCCATATTTAAAAAAATGTCTTTAATGCCTAGATTAAAATGGTATAATAAATAAGTTTAAGTAATTAAGACACCTATATGAGAATTGTACAGTCCACCTGACACCAGACCTTCATTAGCCCAGTAGTCCCAGGCAGCCGAAGGATAACCACCGTTGCACCTATACAGTGAGAAAGCAGACAAAGAAAATGCTTATAATTGTTTAAGTGTTAGATTTGATATGTACTTATATCCGTTATGCTTTGGGGGACTTCTACTTAAATCATTTTCCTTATTATTGGCTTATTCAATAATGCTGTTTTATTGGTATGATGTTATGGCACACTTCACATGTTTGTGAGGGTTCTCTTCTCAGTAGGTGCAAGTGAGTTAGTTAGGTGTGTCCTGGGTGACACCTAGTCCATAGATTAGTCTCTTCTGTTTGGTGGCATATGTTTGTGATGTGCATTTATATCTGGCTGAAATTCATACAGCTCATTGTACGATATAACAATAAATCAAACTGTCCACATAGGAAGCAACACTAATTCACAATAAATTTTACATGATTTTGTGCACATGGAACAGACAACAGGTGGAAATTATTGGCAATTAACAAGACACACTCAATAAAAAATGTGGGGACCACAGACCACCTATGATTTCTGGCTGATATTTAGTCAGTTTTAAATGTTGGTGGTGCAGTCACACTCATGGTAGCATGAGACAGACTCTACAACACACACAAGTGTAGTGCAGCTCATCCAGGCTCATCAATGCAAGCCATGTCAAAAAGATTTGCTGTGTCTGTGAGTGTAATGCCCAGAGGCTGGAGGTGCTACCAGAAGACAGGACAGTATACCAGGAGACGTGGGGAAGGCCATTAATTTTGTGTGACTTCTAATCCAGGCCACCATTGGTTAATACATTTGATTTTTATTTATCTTTGTGTTTATGTATTGTATTTATCTTAGTGTTTATTTTATGTTACCACATTCAACAAAAAGTATTCAATGAGCATATTTCATAAATTCAGATCTAGGATGTGTTCGTGTTCCCTTTATTTTTTTATACAGTGTATAATGGTTGGTTGGTTGGAAAGCTGGAAAGGTGGTTGGAATGAAGTTGGAATCACTAGTAACTGTTACAGAGAAAAGGACTCTGAATAAGTGCTCTCCATCATGGACAATCAAGAACATCCACTGCACACAACATTTCTGCAACAGAGAAGTGTGTTTAGTGGAAGACTACTGTCACAGAACTGAGCTACAGACAGACTCAGGAACTCTTTTGTTCCCAGAGCCATAAGGCTCTTTAACTCTACGCGGAGGGGGCGAGGAGGAACTGAGGACTTAATGTAACAGGAATGTGTCATCTATAATATGTAAATGTGGGTGCACCTACAGCACATCCGCACTTTATATGCATAAATCTGCACATTTTAGGTTTATTTTTATCTTTATTTTTATTTTTTATGTATGGGTAAATGTAAATCTCTGTACTGTGTGTACTATTACTTACTACTCTTTGTATTGATTTATGTAACTTGCTACTGAGGCCTCAATTTCCTTCGGGATTAATAAAGTACCTATCTATCTATCTAATGCATCCATAATCTATTTTGGCCCTGATTTTAGTTTGATATAGGTGTATGAGATTCATAAAATTCTGCTGCCTATCTGGTTCTGACCAGAGCTTTGATTAAATGTAGTTTTTCAAAACAGTTTGTTTTAATTGTCTTTATGTGTGGCACATACGTATTTATAGGGCTCACCCAAGAGCCCTTAATTTTTCTACAAACCTGACATGCGCCTTATAATTATTGTGAGTTCTAAAAATCACTTTTGTGCTTCATTTACTTTCACCGGTACTTTGGTAGACCATATGTTTTAACATGCACTGTATAATACGGTGCGCCTCATAAATGAGTTAAGTACAGAAATAGACCCCGCAATTGAGACTGAGCCTTGTGCATGCATTTTATCTACATTATTGATCCAAGTTATAAACACTAAGGGACATAATGGATTGTATGGATTATATGAATTTTGGCATTATTCCTATGAAGGCAGCTCCACGTAGGTTTTGAATAATGCCAAATCTCCAAGTCAGACCTAAGACTTCTCTACATCAAAACTGAAGGTTATGGCTTGTTTTTTTATTATTATTTAAGAGCAGTGCTCATGTAGGTTTCTAATTGCATCAGGTTGTTGGTTGAGCTTTGTCCATGCCTGAAGCCGCTTTGGTTTTCATTTATGGTACTTTTTTCAGTTGCCATGTATACAGCTAGTTAGTGCTAAGGGGATGATAGTTTTGTGGCATTGTGTGCCTGTAAAACCTTCTTCCTTTACTCTTCCATTCAGAAATAGCCTGCTTGCAATTGTCATTAAACCAGGGGTTGTGTTTTCATCTTGTGTTGCAAGAGGTTTTCAGAATAGTTTTCTCTGCTATTTTGTTTCTATATTGTTGATGGATTGTGCAACTCTTTGATGTGGGTTTTCACTTCATATATGTTTGAAATCTTGCAAGTTCTTTGCAAGTTGTTGCTTTGTTCAGGTTCCATTTTTGCCACTCATTTCGCACCAAACCACCAACAACCAACCATACCGTTGCAAAGTGGCCACTGCCACATAAGTCATTCCATACTTCCCATTATCATTGCTGTAATTAGTTCAGGCTGGCAGATCGTCACACAAATGATTGTTTATAATCACTCTCAAAACTCTAAAATCAAAAATATTCATTAGGTTTTACCTCCTACTACGAACCCCATTACTCCAGAGTTGAGGTGTTATTTATTTTGATCTAGTTTCAGTCTCCCCACTGTTACTGATATTATTGACATATTCCAGAAAGCTAAAACATCAACTTGTGAGCTTGATCCAGTTCCCACTACAGCAATTAAGGCATGTTATTCTTTTTTATCCTCTCTAATCATTAACATTATTCATTCTTTGTCTGGTGTCAGTCTCACCTGAGCTCAAGAAACCTAGAGTGTGTTGATTGGAGCTGTGCGCCAAAAGTCCTGTTTGTATTATGGGAAAACATCATTGCGGATCATTGTCCTAAACTGGTGTTTAATGCAAATAAGAAGAAAATATAAAGTGTCACAAATACGCTGAAATAAACAAAATCAAATGTGATCCCTGCAGGATAGTAAAATTTTGGCATAACACCAGAACACAGAAGACATGTGCAATTAAACATGTCAAACTGTAAATTCTCTGTAGCAAAAACGCCAAAACAAGCACTTCTATCAAAAGTAATGAATGGTCGCGCCATGTGGTTTGTCAGAGCTAATCAGAAGGACTTTTCCCATATTGGAAAAAAAAATAGTGAAACGATGTAGTAAAAAAAAAAAAAAAAAAAAAAACATGCTTTGTGAGTAACAGCACCATTACATGTGTAATTTCAGGTGAGTAAACATTAAAACTTTATGCTCAGTTTATAAATGTCGAGCCATAATATAGTATAATATAATTGAATACAGCAAGGAAAGTGATACGTTATGTGGCATTTATATTTGTGCCCAGTTTTGAATTAGTGCAAAATAATAACACAGCAAATTTGAATTTACGCCTAATTTGATTTAAATTTACCTAAAAGGTATTGAAAATATTTATTAATGTATCTTTCGATATTTAAATATATTTAAAATATTGTGTATTACAAATCATACTACAAGCCTGAATTGAAATATAAGAAGTATACTATGTGCATTTCAAATTTATTTTTATAACAAATTGCTTTTTATTTGTCATTACACATATACAGATGTACAGTACAACGAAATGTCTCTCTTTTTTCTGGACATTGGGCTCAGAGCGCAGGGTCAGCAAATCCCAAATGGTCAGAATCAGAAAATGTTACATATACAGTATGTGTATAAATCAAACCTAAATAGGATCTAGTGGTGGTAAATCTAGATCATCAGTGGACGGATTGCTGTATTATTATTTTTGTTTAGAGATTATTGTGAATGACTTTATAACAATGCATTTAGAAAGTGCTACAGTTTACGTACTAGGTAGAAAGGTTGGTCATAATTATCTGGATTAACTGTGTATATATTATTGACCCATGGTAATTACAATGATAATTGACAGTGTTGTGATGCAGAACTAAAATGTAATACATTTTTGACATTTCTCATTTTTTCTTTCAGTGATTGACTAAAATGGAATAACCTATGCACCCACCAAGTAAAAACAATTTAATATGCAATCTAAAAATTCTGTTACATTTCCTCCATAAAGTTGTATTTATATAATATTTTTCTTAAAAGCTAAATTTAAGTAAAAAATATGTAATAATTGGTCAATGTGAATGTGTTTATCATTACTACACTGAATATATTACAAACAATTTTTACAACCAAAATGGACAAAGTAGTATCTTTGTCAGACTTAAAAACAGAAGAAAATATTTTACATTGGGTTGTTATTTTGTTGTTATTTTGTTATTCTGTAAAAATTGTTTGTAATATATTTTTTGGGTTGTTATTTTGTAAAGTTGCTTTGAGACAATATCTATTGGAAAAAGCGCTATATAAATAAAGTTGACTTGACTTATTTCTATTATTAGACATTCATATGTTGACAAAATACTTGACTTTTTTCCCTAAAATTAATAAAATGCCATTTTTTCATATCAATGTGTGCAGGAATACTGTTGATAACCATCATTACATTAACCATGATACCATACAGTTGCAAGAAAAAGCATATGAACCCTTTACTTGGAATACTTCCTTTACTGGATTTTTGCATAAATTGGTAATTAAATGTGTTCTGAACTTCATCTAAGTCACAACAATAAAGAAACACAGTCTGCTTAAACTATTTATTATATTAATTATATGTTTGCATAGTTTTTTTAACACAACAATCACAGCCCCAAACCTCGTTGTGTGTTCCTTCCAAAAAACTTAGTTTTGGTTTTAGACATCCACCGGATATCTTGCTAGGAAAGGTGCTCTTTTACAAACTTCAAAACTTTTGCAGCACTGTTTTTATTGGACAGCAGTGGCTTGCTCCCTGGTATCCTCTCATGAACTCCATTCTTGTTTAACGTTTTACGTGTTGTAGATTTGTCAACAACAATGTTAGCATGTGCCAGAGATTTCTGTCTTTAGCTGACACTCAAATTCTTCCTCACCTCATTAATCAGTCTGCACTGTGACCATGCAGTCATCTTTATAGGATGCCCATGCCCAGAGAAAGTTACAACAGTGATGAACTTTCTGCATTTAAAGACTGCCTGTCTTACCATGAAACGTCAGAGATACTTTTATAACGCTTTTCAGCTTCAAGCAAGTTAACAGTTCTCGAAAGTAAGACTTCCGAGTCCTCTTTTGCACAAAACATGATTCACATAAAGCAATGCGTTTTAGGAATAGCAAACTCAAAGCTTGCCTTTTTATTAGAGGAACTTTAACCAACACATCTAATCTAATCACATTGATTGGACTCCAGTTTATCAGACTCCTGGCTCTAATTAGCTCTTAAGGGATCATTAGCCTAGGGGATCATATACTTTTGTTGTGTTCAATAAAACCATGCAAACAAAATTTGTGTGTGGTATTAGTTTAAGCAGATTGTGTTCGTCTATTTTTGTGCCTTAGATGGGGATCAGAATTTTGATGACAAATTTGTAAAAGTCAGAGATTATCAAGTAATTTTTAAAGATTTAAAATGCAGTCATGCTGAGTATTGTGTGTGTCATTACGTGCATAAACTACTAAAAATAGTTCATGTGGCTCTAGTAATACTTAAAATCTCAAAAGAAGTTAAGTGTTGACCGAGCTTTGAGATTACACACTTCAGAGTTAAATAAATTCACATACCCTTAAATTGCTTATTATAAATCCCATTTTATACCAAAGAAATATATTTGGTAACTAATAAACGTCACTTTCTAAAGGATTATATTGTTATAATAGAGATGCCCAACAGACTCACTGGCCAGCCGGGTTAGGCCAAAGTCATGACAAACATAATCCTGGTCGTCAAGCCAATGTTGGGTCCATTTATGCTTGCTATTTGTGACTACAATAAAGTATTTAAAAAATTTGCAGAAATTGACAGGTATACTTACCCCATCCCACAGCTGTAACAACAACTCAGCAGGTCCTCAGAAGAAATCTCTATGCTTAATTTGCCCTTGCTATGAATACATATTCTATCAGAGATTGCTTCAGCAGCCCCAAAAGCCTGTAAGATTAAATAAATTATTACAAAAATGAGTAAAACATCACAATATCAAATGCAGAAATGTAAACAAAGACAAAATAGTTTCGTAAAAAAACATTTATCCCCATTTTATCCCTTGATCTCCTAATTTCCCAACCCTCTAATTAGGACCTAAATAAAATTGTAAATAAAAAATGCTTTTTCACCAATAGATCATACAATTGATTACCTATAATTGACATGAACTATAAATAACCTACAAATGAGTAATCTTTTTAATTGATAAACCACAAAATAATCACATTTTAAAACAGGGGTCCCATCTTGATCATCTATTCTTTTGATTGAACTTCATCAGCACGCCGAAGTTATTTAAAAAAGTCATTATAAAAATAGCTACAGCAGAAGAAATCCTCAACCTTAGCCATCTAAATTTAACAACAAATTGGAGCATTAGATCCCCAAGCTGCCAAGGCATTGCTCATGAAAATGGCATTAGTTATCACATTTACAAATATAACATTTCTCAAAATTGTCCGCCACAATTGAAATTGAACACTGGGCCAAAATTGTTTTAAATAACTCAAAACATGCCAAACTATATAATAAACTAAATATCAGAAAAATACAAAACAGCAATAAGGTAGTTGCTTTTTGGCAACAGACACCAAAGGAGTAGAACACCAAGAATGAGTACGCAGAAAAACCCACTGTTAAGTATAGGAATGGATCAATGATGCTGTGAGCCTGGTATTATAAGAATACATGGGGTCATCAACTCTGAAATATAAGAACATCAGAATATGCATGACAGCCGAAGGGTCGTCACGGGGTCTTTCAGCAAGATAATGACCCTAAACATGTGGCCGAATCTACTCAAAAAAATGGATCATGAGGCACAAAAATCAAGCTCCTCTAATAGCTGGGCAATTTACAGGGGTGGTGCAAACATAAATGGTCGAAGATCCCCCTATTTGTATTCTCCCTAACTAACCAACCTTACTAACACCAGGGGTACCAATAATTGTGGCACACGATTTCATTAAAAAGATTTATTACTTATTGTATGATTTTTTTTCTCCACCAAATAAAAGTCACAAACTAAAGCTTAGATTTTGCTCTTTTATTGTTTTGTTTTTTTTTTCAAAAAAAATTATAAAAAGGTATTAGCTAAAACACTTCTTGGTGGTGACAATTATGGAGTACACTGTATTTGATATGACCATTGTTCTATATTAGATATATCTTTCGTTTTGTGCGAAACTGAGAACAAAGATTGCCTTGCTCTTATTGGTTTCTTTAATCACGACTATTTTCATAAAAGTATGAAAAAAGTCTTCGTTTATCAGGTTTAGCTGCAATGCATTGTGGGGTTCTGACTGCTATGCATTTATCTAACAAAAGTGGAATTGTCTACAGGTTCAAAAAAATTAAATACTGCTTCCCTGTGCTGGGCAATATAAAAATGAATGGATGAGAATAGAGTCAAACAATGGTAGCTGACCAGAGGACCTTTCACGTTTAGGGTTTCCCCCAGGTGGCTTGTGGCAAACTTTAAATGAGTCTCACACAAGCTGCAGATCTCTGCAGTTCATCCAGAGTGATAATGGGCCTCTTGGCTGCATCTCTGATCTCTTCTTGTTTGAACTGTAAATTATGAAGAACTGCTGAGTCTTGGTAGATTTAATATAATCGTTTGCACAGTGCTCCTAGAGATGTTTAAACCCTTGGGAAAACTTTTTGTATCCAAATCTGGCTTCTCAGTAACAATATTTTGGAACTGCCTGGTGTGTTCTTTGGTCTTAATGACATTCTCTACGCTTTAAACAGAACTCAGACCATCACAGAGCAGGTGAATTTATAGAGACTGTTACACAGGCGTATTCTACTCCATTTATATAATTTAGGTCAACTTTTAGAGTGAGTTTGCTGCACTAAAAATAAAGTAGCCAAATAATATTGCAAGAATTAAACTTGTGGATTTGGTATTTGATTGGAATTTGTGCATTTGTCTCTCCACATTTTACAGAAAATGTCAACGAAGCTTGTCCAATTGAAACCTCAGAAAATCTGTTTGGTCGGTACCCGACTGCTGTAGTGAGAGTGTCAAAAAGTCAAGAGTCAAAGAAGCTTTATTTGTCAAATCTATATTACAAGATCTGACATGCGTTCCTCTCCTACAAGGAGAGAGGCCGCAGCGAATTTCACGCCCCGCCTACAGACATAAAAAATGAAATGACACATCAGTTAGGTTAAAAAGACCTACCCACACATTGTGATCTTCCAATCACAGTGTGAGGAGAGGCCAAAACGAGCTTGCACATCGCAACAACACATCCACGCGAGACATGAAGCACAACGAGGGCTTAGAGCAATAGCGAAAGAGAGAAATTCCAGCAACACTGCTCTCAGGAGAGAATTTCATATCAGCTCCCCAAGGCCGAAGAGTTGATAAGGTACCAAAAACAAATCAGACTTTCTTGTTTACTCGAGTGCTCGTTATTAATTTCTAAAGTCCAAGCGGTCTACAATTGTGTTCATATCCTTTCGCAGAGTCAAGCCTTTCAGTGATGGTCCAGCTGACGATTAAAAGTCACATTCTGTCCGTTGACCACTCTGCCCATCGCATCAATCATGGCGGGAAGCCTGTGTGGGCTCTGGACAGCTGCCCCAACTTTTCCAAATTTTGCGATACACCAGGAAACTCCAAGCCGATCAGTAGAATCCCAGTGATGAGTAATCCGAAAATAAACAAATCCTCGACGTCCTCCACAGAAAGTGGGGCCAGACACACGATCTGCCACACATTCCAAGAGTCTCTCGTGTATCCCGCCGCAAACGTTCCATAAGGACAAGCGGGTTCCCCAGACCCTAAACTTCTCGTCGAGAAGATGGTGTCAATTTCGTTGAAAGACCATTTGATCAAATCCATCTTAATTTCTGTTGAAGAGCAGTGCTGAGAGTCTCACGATAGAGCATATAGCACACAGCAGACAGACAGCAAGCAGGGCCTGGGAGGTGAGGAGAGGAGTAGACATGCGTCCGCCCTCGTCGAGAGCAAGTCAGAAGAGTGTGCATTTAAGCTCTAAAATGCTGTCTCAGGCCCTCTGAAAGAAGATTGTGGCTGGTAAAGTTTATTAAGTCATGAAAAGTTAAGTCACAGGACCTATAGCTGAAGCTTGCTATTGTTGATGTGAAAACTACCAGAAGGAGTCGACAGAAATTTTATTTTCAGGTATGCAAGAAAGAAGCCATTACTCTAGTAAAAAAAACAAGCTGAAATTTGAGAAAACACAATGGTCAAAGTCATATAATCCACCAGGAATTGTACTGTGCATCAGAGGGTGCTTGAAAAATATGAGTAAACTATCTGTAAAAGCCAAATAAAAATGCTGAATTATAACTAGACCCTGCCACATGACACAAAACATGCCCGTAAGTCCACCACAGGCTGACAACTACGGCATGCAAAGTCCTGGAATGGCCAAGTCAAATTTCAGATATTAACACCATGCTGTGGAGTGACTTAAAACAGGATGTACATGCAAGAAACCCAAACCTCACATCTGAAAGAATTCTGTGTGATTCTAAGAAGTAGGGCAAATTTCTTCAGATTTCAGATATTGGTAGATGGCTACATGAAGCATCTCACTGAAATTAATTCAGCCAAAGGGGCTATACTAGTTATTAAAGGGTAGGGGGTCCTAACCATTTCCTCCATTAAATAAATTTTTGTTTATATATATATTTTGTTTCATGACTAAAACAAATTTTTTGTTATTTAATTGTAATTAAATTTGCTTAGAAAAACAAACAAGATTGATCAATACGTAAACATTTCTTAATAAATAACTTTCTTATTCACATGACCGTATGCTGTTCTTGTGGTCTCCTTTGCATTACAATAACCCGTTTTCAATTTTTTTAAAAACGTGGATGGAAATGTCACAAACGTGTTTTTGAAAATGTCAAAAATACAGAATCACTGCACTAGGTGAGCTTCATGATGCACTTACACAGTTCCACACCCATCACCGGGATGCTGCACTTATTGTAGTTGGTGATTTTAACAGCGTTTACCTTAAACGTGTAAAACCAAACTTTCATCAGCACATGACCTGCCCCACTAGAGGGGAACGGACACTGGATCATTGTTACACTCTATTTAAAGACAGTCACAAGGCACAAAGTCTTCCACAGTTTGGTAAATCCGACGACGCCACCATTTTCCTCTAGCCGAAATATAAACAATGCTTGAAGCAGGAAGCTCCGGTTCAGAGAGAGGTCACGCGTTGGACGGTCCAATCGGTGGCTGCCTTACAGGACGCACGGGGAGACAGACTGGGATATACCAGACGCTAGCACCGGTGTTCACCGACATCTTCAACTCTTCCCTGAGCCAAGGCATCGTACCAGCATGCTTCAAACGATCCATTATCGTTCCTGTCCCAAAGAAATCACAGCCTGCCTCCTACATCAACTTTTGCCCATTGGTCTTCAGTGGTGATGAGGTTCAAGAGGGTCATCAGAGACTTCATCACTTCAAGACTCAGTGGATCCTTTACAGTTTGCTTACAGTCACAACCGCTCCACAGACGATGCCATCTCATACCTGCTTCACACCACACTCTCTCAAAGGGGTAATTATGTGAAAATGCTGTTTGTGGACTATAGCTCAGGGTTAAACATAATCCCCAACACACTAACAATCAAGTTGGAACATCTAGGACTTCATCCATCTCTGTGTCGCTGGATCTACAACTTTTTAATGGACAGGATACCAACTGAATGGGTTTGCAAGCATGTTTCTCCCACCCTCATCCTGAGCACTGGAGCCCCTCAAGGCGGTGCGCCCTCCTCTGCTATACTCTTTGTACACTTATGACTGCGGAGCCACCGACCGCTCCACTACAATCGTCAAATTTGCTGTCGACACGGTTAGGCCCAGGGCTGGACTAAGACAGATAATCGGCCCTGGCATTTTTGGTTTAGACCAGCCCTTTGTAAAACACAACCGACTTGTAATTTAGGTATATGGGGTTACAGAGAAATGAGACATGGAAAAAAACTTAATGAATTCAAAACTTACTGGTTAAAGTCATTTGGATTGGATCTTAGCGTTATATCATAATCTCAACTAATATTGTTAACGTGTCAATAACAAACACACTGAATACCAAATATCTATTTAATCATGGCAACTTAAATTGCCATGACAATCCACATCACCAGTTTAAATACAAGAAGTTTAGTCTCCACAAATGTTGTCTGCTTGGTGTAATTCGTGTAATCATCTCTAATATGTAATTTCTGGTTTTCTCTGATATAACAGCTCAATTCTAATTCTTCAGGTTAAAGATGCTCCCTCCTTTAAACAGCAATTACACAAATTTGTATCAAGCTAGAAACAGGGCTGATTTATAAACTTAGGCAACACAACTTTTTCTTAAAAGCCTTTTATACTGTTTTACTCTTATTCAGTGTGGGCATACTGTTTGCTAATCTTACTTTAACACTTTTTCTCACACTTTAATCATGCTTAAATTGCAAAACTTTTACTTTCATTTATTAGTTTTAAAATCTGGTATTTCACTTGTTTGAGTGCATGTAGAACCACAGCATAAAGGCAACAAATTTTAATATTGTGCAGCTTTTCAACACACATTTAACCTAAATATCTAAAATGCTATCATGTAGCCTAAAGTGGACACTTGCTGCTCATCCAACACTTAGTGTCAACCTTGACCATTTGCTATTTTATCATAATAATCTGGGCGTGCCAGATTGTGTCAAGTATGGAAATTTACATTGATACTAATCAATCGCCATTACTCATCATTCCAGGTACCAGAGGTAACGTTACCTCCATCACCAAGTTTGGTGTCTCTGTCACAAACAGGCATCTCTGGCTGCTGCTGTTTTTCATTTCTCCACACCTCCATTCGGTCACTTCTATTGCTCCATGCTACCTGTCCTTTAACATTCACGCTGAACGTAGCGAGAGTTACAGACAGCGGACCACACAGAGAAAGGGTGGGGCCAATTTCGTCCTATATCCTGACTGGTTCAGTCTACTGTCTATATTAAATATGAGCCAATGGCCCGCAAATGCCCGGTATGCCAGAATACCAGTCCAGCCCTGGGTAGGCCTGATCTCCAACAATGACGAGAGGGCTTACCTAGAGGAGATTAGGCACCTGGAAGACTGGTGTCAGCACAACAATCTCCTCCTGAACATCAGTACGACAAAGGAACCGATAGTGAACTACAGCACTAAGCAGGAGAAGAACTACAATCATGTTGTGTTCAATGGGAATGCAATGGAACGTGTAGACAGTTTCACCTGGGAGTTTACATCTCGGAAGATCTGTCAAGATCCTGCCACACCACTGCACTGGCGAAGAAGGTCCGTCAGTGCCTGTACCACCTCAGGCGCTTAAGGTACTTCAAACTGCCCCCCCCCAAGGTACTACGGAACTTCTACACCTGCACCATTGAGAGCATTCTAACAGGTAACATCACTGTCTGGTTTGGGAACAGCACCAAGCCGGACAGACTGGCTCTACAGAGGGTGGTGGTTTCAGCTGAACGCATCATTAGGACTGAGCTTCCTGACCTGCAGTCCATCTACACTGCTCAAAAAAATTAAGGGAACACTTAAACAACACAATATAACTCCCAAGTAAATCAAACTTCTGTGAAATCAAACTGTTCACTTAGGAAGCAACAGTGATTGACAATCAATTTCACCTGCTGTGAAAAATGGAATAGACAACAGGTGGAAATTATTGGCAATTAGCAAGACACACTCAATAAAGGAGTGGTTCTGCAGGTAGGGACCACAGACCACTTCTCAGTACCTATGCTGTCTGGCTGATGTTTTGGTCAGTTTTGAATGTTGGTGGTGCTTTC
>JAOTRQ010056767.1:0-14175 GCA_028565875.1 Hoplisoma paleatum | reverse complement strand
AATAAACCCAATAACCACTTATTCAAAAATCCAAACATGAGCGTCATTGTTGCATCATAACATGTTGTGTTATAAATTTGCAGCTAGATTTGAAGTTTCTGTTACAACTGAAAATTTATTGCGCAAATAAGCCGCACCCCAGTTTTTTATGTTCGAAATTTTGGAAAAAAGTGCGGCTTATACTCAGGCCAATACGGTATTTCTAAGCATACACCTACTGCACAATGCCCAGGGCTTAAGAAGGAAAAACAACAAACATGGGTAGCAGCAGAAGTACTATAGTAATTGTCTATATCTTTCTGATGTCTGTTTATGTATTTATTATGAGTAAAGCCATACTTACCAAGGCCAAGGTTTAAAAATTACATCGAAACTGACAACGTTTTTGTTTAGCAATTTATCATTTTCATTCACATATAATTTACGTGGATAACGTTTACTGCGTTCTTTTTTAATAAGAAGAACAAATGAATTAACATATTTACGGTTTATGATTAATAAATTTCCACTTAAAAGCTTTGAATTTTTTAAAAAAAATCGACAGTGTGCCTGGTCCTCTACCACAGGACCACAATTTCCAGAATGCACCTCATCTAATCATGTGTTTGGTCTTTCCCAATCCCGTCCCCTGTCTTGCGCTCGCCATCTCCGGTTCTAACTTACTGCTTACAGTGTTTGCTATTTATGCGTGGTTATGTGTACATTACGTCCTTAACGTTTTGTTTTTCATCCAACCCGCTTGACTGTGTGGACTTGTTCTGATTTTGGTGTTCTGTTCCCACTTATTCTTTTACCTTTTTGTTAGTTTGTTATCCGCAGGCGTCTTAGTCTGAAGTGTTACAATATGGTTACAACTAAATTATCCAGTGTGGTTTATGATCTAGTGCGCCTTGTGTATGAAAACAATTTTTAATTGATTATTGACACAGCCTTATAATCTTGTGTGCCTAATGAATAAAATTAAATAAAATACGGTAGTCAAAATGTCCAAGATGTTGAAATCTGAAGCCACTAAAGGCATAAGAAATTGAAATTTGAAATCCATAGGCGGATATTTTGGTCTCGCAGAGGTGATGCCTTCAACTAATTTGTTGTGGAAGTTGGCATAACGTTCTTGGATGTTAAATAGTGGATGTTCTGGTACTTTACAACCACTGACACATGTGTCCCAGCATTCATCAGATCACGTGTTAAAACAGTACATCATGTACACCAAGAAGACTTGGTGTTTGTAGAGCTGAAGTCCATGTTGTTTTCCTCTACAGGTGCCGGTGCATCAGAATCTAAAAGAGTTGATGTTTTTGCGTAATGAGCTTCAGAAGAGAGTGGAGGAGCTGCAGAGAGAAGCTGCTTCATCACACTCCATCTCCTCATCTTCAGATCATGCTTCATCCCCAACTCACGGAGGAACGCCCATTCATACAGCTGTGTAAATGCATGCAAACTATCACATGGCTGAAGACTCGCAATGACTCACTTTCAGTAGTTAGAGCTTAGTTTCAGCATTTGCCTGCTTTTTATCCATTTTGAAATCTGGTCGTGTCTTGTAAAATACAGTCAGCATCTTCTAGTATTTAATGTCTAGTTGGCTTTTAGACAAAATCATTAACATGTCTCACCCGTACAAGGTTTTTTTTGTTGTAACTCACTTTACTTTTTTTATCCTACTCTGTAATTTATATGAAGTATGTTTGTCAATTTTTGTATGTTAATGCTGTGATGTTCTAATTTGTCTTCACACAGATTGAACCTTTTAGTATTTCATGTTTGTAGTAGTTTGTTGTAGTTCAGTTATTAAAATACATCTTGATTTTAACTGTCATTCATCGTACCAGGCAGCCACGTGCTTGTGTAGAAGACCACGATCAGCACTGATCTGTTGAAGTTTCCACCCACGTAAAATATTTGCCTAATAAGGGGTCCTGCAAAGGTCCATGCATCATTTTTTAACTCGATTAGGAAGCAGGGGACAGTGAAGTTAGGCCAGTTGTTTTCACATCCGGATAAATGGTAATGTTTCCTTTTATTCGTACCAAAAAATATATCATGAAGGAGGAACTGCATGTAATCAGTGGTAAAGACAGTCCCAAACGGCACATATCATTTTAGTCAGAATTGTAAATATTCTTGGTTTTCATGTTTTGTACTATGGACTGTAATGAGTTAATGTATTATTTAAAGCAGGGATTATTAATAATACTTAATGAACAAATCACATGTTCATTCTCTCTGAAAGCTCGTAAAATCATATTGGGGCCAGAATACCACCACAATCATTTAATAAGTATATTTCACTGTGTTTTGTGTAAGTCATTTTCGTGTTGCCTAGGTCAGTAAACGTCTATGACAAAAGGGGGGTCACTTGAAGGAAAGTTTCGATGCTGCTGTACTAGGATCAAATCAAAAATCCAGCATGTATGTGTATGTTACTGCACAATTTTTGTTTATTTAATGAATTTAGATTGTTAATGGTGACTGACGCAACCTGATCACGACCTGTGCTTCTACTCCCATGTAGAGTATGTGCTGTAAAATGTTCGGATTCCTCTGCTGATCTGTGTGTAGAGATTTATCCGTCATTTTACATAATCTTTAATGTGATGACACTGGTGGACAAAAAATATGAAAACACTTGAATCGCTAGTTTATATTTGGCTTTCATCTAATTCCCCTAACAAAAATGCTAAAATATTTTTATGAAATGTTTTAAAAGGTTTTGGACAAGGTACTTGAACAAAAACAGCTCCTTAGTTTGGAATTCAATTAACATGACTTAATTCCTAGCTAACAAAGTAATTAAAAGAACATTTAGTTCGTTTATTCTGTGTTTTAACCATTATGCCATATAAAGACTAGCACAATCATATGAACCTTCCAGACCTGCAATAAAAATAAAAACAAATCCCACTGACTTTATTTCATTTTGTTTTATTGTTTATAGTCCTTCAATCAGTTTTTGCCAGTGAGATACCAGGAGATTTCAGAACAGATCTCTAGTGAAACATCAGTAGAAAATTGACAGCTAAAGCATTTTGGATTGTCTACAGATCTAACGTAACCTCTTGCCTTTACACAGCAGATTGTACTGAACAGGCACTGGTGAGAATAGTGAAAGTTGCACGATAGGCAAAAAGGTCAGACAGCAGAGCAGCGGTTTCATAATGCAAAATCCTCCTGTATGTGATGCAATTTGATCTGTAAACAGGTGATCGTTACTTGTACAGAATCTGAAAACTTAACGCATTACCAAATCAAATTTGGACAATAATCACAGCGTTCACATAGCTTTTAGTAATCTGATTATGACAAACAGTCAAACAATAATTGGATTTTGTTTATTGATATTTGTGAATACTTGTAAGATTATGTTTGCTTAGGAGCCCATTTAAAGACAATAACTGAATACAGTGCAACTCTGTTCATTTACTTGCAGCAAGAAACACATAATGTTTCCCTTTTTAATGTCTTGAGATGACCAAAAGTCCTGCAAAGTGGATGCTAAATTTTGTACACTATGGTTTGTGATGTGTTCAAATTCCACATGAATAAAAAATCTAAAAGAGATCAAATCAGATTACTGCTCAATCAACAATGACGCTTCAGATTCATACAAGTCCTCTCACCACGATCTGTTCACGTGCATGTAAACACAATGTTGATAAACATACCTCACTGGCAGTGCAAATGTAAAACGCTTTACAGAATTCTCTTCCTTACAAAACTTGAAAGATTAACATACCATCTAAAAACACTCGGATATCTACATCTAGTTTACCTAAGCATGCGTTTAGGGTTTCACTCTTATTAGCATTGTTGCCGTTCCTATCAAACAGTCGCTGGAAATTCCAGATTTTCTTCAAAAACAAAGGCTTCATTTTTGATTTCATTACAAAAAAACCTTGTCATAGATGTAGGCACAAAGCTCAAATCCATTACAGAGCAAAACTGGCTAAAACAGTCATTTTATAACGAACACTCAAGTAACTTGAGTTGTACATCCTCAAGGCATTTGTGAGACTTTGCTACAAAGCAAAATGGTAACAATCACTAGAATTTAGGCATTTGCTCTTAATCTTTGGTGATTTTTTTACTTTTACATATTAAAAAGTACAATCAAGAAGCAATACTACTTCATACAGAAACGTTTTGAACATCTGACTGGACTCGTGTAAAAAGGTCAACATTTAAATGTAATGTTTAGTAATTTACAGTCAGAACTACAGTAACCAAACAAACAAGAGCTTCACCTGATTCTAGAATCTTGCACAAAAGCAAAGTTGTTTGAGCAAAATAAAACACAAAATATAAAAAATATATTATACACTATACGAATTATAAACACAAGACTAGATTTTCATTTTTAATTATCCCAGGCAAAAAGTACAATAAAAAATGTTCAAACTAAAGCGGAAAACGTTTACAATAGAACTACAAAGTGGCCAAATTACCATGCAAGTACATAGTAGAACTATAAATATGTGTAAATGCAAAAACTCAATCGATAAATTAATAAATATATCAATAGATATTATAAATTTTCATGATAATTTGGTCACTTCTATAGTAAAAGTTCATCGTAGATTTTTTCCCCTTGGGATGCCTTGTACTTCAGCTCAGCTCCTCTATCTAATCTAATTCGTTATTCTTATTTTACCTCCCAATGTTGGTAGAGTCCAATCTGGATCTCTAAGCTACACAATGTTGTGTATGGGTGTGAATTATTTGTTAAGAAGGTTAAGAAATGTAACAATTTTTACTTAGAATACCTGTACCAGGTAAGCTTTTAATCATAGAGGATTAACCAAAAAAACTTGTTAAATAAAAAAACAGAAATAGTTAGTCATTATTCACTACACTAATGCTGTCAGGAACATGTTTAATTATGTACCTGGAAGTATGTAATCAAGTAGGCCTACTTTTAGTTAGCATTTATATTTTAATATTCTGAAAGCTGAATTGGTTTTAAACATATTAGTTCACATTTGTTGACTGGCATTGACATACATACTAAACTGTCTATTAATAAATAAACCTGAAACTAGATTCAAACTGTCGAGCTGTTGACGCATCTAACATGACTAACTTCGCAATGCCAAACACTACAAGCAGGGTTGCCAGATTTCCTTCAGGGTATTTTTCCTATTTACATTTTCAGGATTTAGCAGATGCCTTTAATCAACGTGACTTACAATGGAAAACCCTTTTGAGCAATTGAGGGTAGCTCAGGGGCCCAATAATGGAAACTTGAACCAGCATTCATATTATTATCATTATTTTGTATACTCCCCAGGGCATTGTAAGTACTAAACAAAAAAATATATTTGATAACGTATTGGCTGTGGAGGGACATCGGGGGCCACCAGATTACTGCCAATATACAATTTGGCAAATCTGTCCGCAAAGTTCACCTGTATAGTTGGTATGACTGTATTGCTTTTCGTCCTACTACAAATAACACTTATCTTATGCTGTGGGTCTTAACTGCTACATTCAGTAAAGCGTCCTGTACTGTATACGTGCAGCACGGTGTAAGGCAAATAATCAACAGCAATAAGTGGCTCTGTAAGTAAGCAAGGGTGCATCAGAAATAAGTTGTTCTAGAAGATGGTATCTGGAAAAGCTGGAAGATCTCAGCTAAAATAATGGCTGTGGTTCAAACCTGCATATCGACTCAATTACAACACGATCGGTCTCTCCAAAGCTTTGTATTGTTCGGGTCATTAATCAGTCACGTTCTGAAACCTTGGAAAAGTCTACCTACTTGGAATAAGGTGTGACATTTTGCTATACAGGAAAGGTTTTACGTTCACCCCACTAGGACGTAAGCGAAATAACACCTTTGCTAAAAGAGGGCGAATTACGTTTTCTAAAATTCCTGACCTTGCTGGATATGGCATAAGAAGCATTATAGTGTTTTCATTAATGTTTAGTGTCAATATAAACCACAGTTGTAGGTTCTGGTATATTGCAGAAAAAAGTCTTCCAACAGTCTTCAACATATAAGATCACTGAGACAAGATGAATGTAGGTGGAAGTTCTGCTTCGTTCATACATTACTTACCCTATTTTAATTAAGGTAAATCACTTTACCATAAAGACTGGTCTTGCCAATTCGGCAAACATTTCATTAAACTTTTTTGAGATTTAAATATTTATAAATTTTCACTGTTTACAAACGATGACATCAGTGCTAGAAGTTAAAACTGCCAGTCTGACTGATTGCCAAAGGGATGCACAAACAATTACAGTGCTACTCCTAAGCCCAGATAAAAGGGGTTGAGTGACGAATAGTGATTAAATGCATTGTTGTGTCAATCCTAACCTTAGATAAATAAGAGGGTTGCATCAAGGAAGGGCATCTGGCTAAATCAATCAATTGCATACCTAATGGATTCATAGAAACTTTTATCATGTATATTTTATGAAAGTAAGTTTTTAGGTCTACACTGGATCCATTAATCCTATAAATGAAGCCTTCTGAGCACATTCTACTGATAAAACAGGTGTATTGTAACACAGCCATCATTTTAAGGCAACAGCAAAACCAAAGCGTGAAAGAGTGTAAAAGATTAAATACCTTCAGGTCTACGTCTGAATACTCTACTGTTAATATGATACCTAGCACAACCCGATTGAGCAAACGCTGGAACTGAAGCACACGAATGCAGCTGTACAGAACCGTTAAGTGTATATAAAGCTACGCTAATGATTAAATACAAACTTGTATTCACACAAACCATGATTAACAAACACAGTATTATTAAAAATTGCAAAATCCCTCAAAAAGACATTTGCTAACAAATATAACCAACCATAACATTTGTTCTCCTATAGGAACAACCTGCATTCTATTTTAACTGTTAGTCCTATCTCACACAACTGTACTTCAACATGTTCACTGTAGCTACTGTACTGACTGGTCTGAATCTTCTACCACGATTGTAACAGTAATCAAACACACAAGAGAAAGTTAGCACAACAGTTTCTTCATCACAATCTCACACGTACTCAATTCCAGTTGTAAAGCAAATGAAAATGTGAGCAGCCATGGGTTTGTTTCTTATCTGTCTCAGACTTTTTTTCTTCTCGAAAAATCGATTCTAATCTATCTCACAAAAAAGCTTGTATATACAGAAATTCCTTCAGATTAGCCAGCAAACAGGATAAACATACTATATACAAGACGAGACAATGTGTTTGAATGTAAAAAAAAAAGAAAAAAGAACACATTAAACCTTTTAAGCCAATAATAACAGCAAATTCATCAGAAATCAATGGGTAAATTAAAAAAGATCAGTTTAGGATCTGCAGGTCCAGCAGACTTCTGTGCTCTAACAAACATGTATAAATAGGTGTATGCATTTATACAGTAATGTAAAGCTGGAGAGTAATATTTAATATTTAACCAAGTAACCTTTAGCTTGTACAATTTCAGCCACAAACCCAGCTTGATAAAGATATAGGCTGATTTATTCCTCTGTGTTGACTATATGTAAGATAGTTATGATGTAACATAGATATGTTATTAAGGTCATATACACCACAACATAATTCATTGACAAAAACGCTAAAGGTCAGTGAGATGAAGGTTCTGTCATTGTGTGTTTTTATAGTATGCTATTTGAAATTCAGAAAATCTTCAAGGTGCAGGACATGCATGCACAATCAGAACTGGTCTCCCTTACCATAAAACATTCCCTTCTCAGAGCGGATTCATAACGCATCCCCATCCTCATAGTTTTTACTTCATTACATAGACAAGTCAATTAGTATGATGAGACACACTATTTACACAGTGATGCTCTCATTGCAGTGTGTGAAGCAGCTTACAACTGTATGATTGTGTTGCCTTCACTAAAGCAAAATATACAAATCAACTACAAATGAGGTCCAGAATTTCGAATGTAAACAGTCACGTTAGTGGTTATCAGGGCAAACGTTAAATTAAAACTGATATTCACAGATTATTTGATTCAATCCAGCAACAGAAGATGCAGGTTGAAATCAATGTCATTTTCCAACCCAGAGGTCTATTAACCCTGAGCTGTTCGCTCTCTTCTTGGTGAAGATGTATTGCAGCTTACACCACATTCTCTTCTGTGGGTGGCTCAGCATTTGGGGGCTGAAGTAGAGTTTGTTGAACTGAATAAACCAGGAATTAAAATTATATGGTTAATTAATTTTCTAAAATGATGCATGAATAAACTAATGTAATTCCATTACATAGACATAAACCAACTTTATTGTCGATCAGTAAATCGGAGATAAGACATTTTACATAATAGAATGTGCAATTTGTAGTGCACATGTATAACACGTATATGACCAGATAAATAAATGCTACATGGGTTTTATAAACAATATACTGTGTATATACAAAGTATAGAGTAGCAGCAGTGTTTAAAGTTCAGCAGGATGATAAATAAAAATTTAGATCATACTAAATTCACGGACCTTGTCTGTCAACAGAATTTGACTTTAAAGATGGAGAGTTTAAGTATAAGTATACAAATTAATTAACTTAGATATAAGTATAAGTATACAGATTAATTAACTTAGAACAAATAAAAGGTAAAAATATATAAAGCTAAATGTGAGTTAATTTTAAATTGTGCAAATTGTGTATGACAAATGAAATTATAGTTTGTGATTTGATTTTCATGACCAAAAAATTCCATAAAGGAAATCTGTAGGCAAGCATTAACATGACCTCACTTAAAACAGGGTTTATGCTAATACTAGCATTATAAACTTATAATTTTAGTAATTACACAGTATGAAAACTGAGATCCAAAATAAAGCACATAATTGATTATTAAAGAAATAGTTGTGTCTGTAACTAGATTACAATTATTATTAGTTTTACCTTGGGGTTCCTGAGCCACAACAGCATCGGGATTTTCTGCCTTCACCATGTCCGCATTCAAGCTCTCTGCGGAAAGTCATGTTGACAATGAGGTACAACGATTCTAGTTCAGAAACGTTAAAACAGGAAGTTAATGGTTAGTTCTTACGCTGTACACTAAAGCAGAATTTCTTCTTTTGGTAGGAGATATAGCTGCTGACTGCACCAACTAATGCCATGGCGACAGCACTGACGATACCAGCGATGGTCCCAGTCTCTGGCATGTCATCTAAAGAGGGAGTAACTGCCAAAATTAGTTTAAAAAAATACAAATCAAGTGAATTTGAAACAAAATTCAATTAAATTCATTAATAATTCATTTAAAAAATAAAAAAACAGAATCAACAATCAACTAGTGACATCTGATAAAACTGTTCTTTGTGCTTACGTACACTACATATGCACTCGGTTCACAGACTGCTCTGTCATATTACGAGTTTCATTCATGTGCAAATTTCAATTAGCTAGAATTTAGTTTGCAAAGAGAAAAAAAACATTCATAACCCAAGTTAAGGGACTGTACCCAGTAATTAGGAAGGTACCCACATAATGTACACTTCTGATTAAACAGTTTTAGCAAAATCCCTACGTTAACTGAAAATAAATGGTTCATACTAAAATCTGCGTCACCAGCAGGATCCACATTGCCACCTGCACTTCCTCTTCCTCCTGCAAAAACACAGAACTGTCCAATCTCATTGTTTGATATTTAGAAACGTACAAATAAACTCATATTATATGAATGAATCATTCTGAAAAAGAAAACGACTAATAACACGACCTTTTCCTTTGTCAGGTTTGTAGGACTCATCATTTCCCACATCTAAAAGGTCAGAATCAGAAAAGCTCCCACCTGTGACAAGAAGGTAGTAAGAACATATGAAATAATTATAATTAAAAAAACTCAGATTCTGACTCAACCATTTTTGTTAAGAGTTAGAAAAAGGTTCTTAAAAGCAGGAGCAAAAGTCACAACATCCCCAAAATGCAGGAAGTAAGCAGCAACAAGACAAAAGATTACACACACCAGTAAGAAACATGTATGCAATTTAAAATGCAAAATACATTTATGATTTATAAAAAAATATGCTAACTCTTTTTAATAACTTACATCTGGGCCTAAATATAGCATTCAAGCATTAAGGGTCTATTAAAGCGCTACCGCTGATCTGCGTGCAAGTGCAATGATGTATTAATACTTTTGGTGGGTCATCTTTTAAAGCTAATGCTAAAACAACAACAACAACTTCCAACAGCTTTATGAAAACATCCATCCAGCTGTACCATCACTTAATCCTATTTAGGGTCACGGTAGGACACTGGTAAAGTACAATAAAGACAACAGGTCACTGGTCTGTTGCAAGGTACGGAGGTCAAACAAACAGGACAATTTCAATATCTCCAATTAACCGGAATGCATCTATAGAATGTGAAAAAATGTCCCCTTTTACATTAGTTTAACGTTTGATATGTAGCCATGAGAACACCATTGTATACTATTTTCATAAATAGACCATTATCTAAGTCTCCAGCTACCCATGTCTGTAATCAAAAAGTCCACAGTAAAATTAAGACGAGCGATGGGACATACAGTTTCTTTACAAGTGTTTGTACATAACTTTTGACTTTAACTTTATACACAATTATACAAAGCTGGGAACCTGGTGCCAAAAAAACATGCAGGGTATTTGTCAAGCGTTGATTATAACAGAACCGGGCGGTTTATTAGTAGTAAATGTGCTTCGTATATAAATGATCTGATCTTTTTTTTAAAGATTGGACCTGTGAGATTAGGTTTGCAGTAAGAAAGCCTGTTAAGAATCCAGCAGAAGGGACAAGAAAACCCCAGTCAGAGTCACCCACAGACGAACCACCATGAGTTCCTTACCAGAACTTCCACCTTTGGGTTTGTTGCCACCTCCAGAAACACCTTTATCTAACAGGAATATAATCGTTCAAGTACAAAAAACTTCCAATACGGCAAGTCATAATGGCAGTATGGTTTCTTTGTACAGCATACAGTGTTACAGCGCTACTAGAGTCACTTCTAGGTCTGTAAAATAAAATGTCCAAAAAGCGCCCCTATAAGGAGGTACAGATTTAATACCAGGATAGAACAATTTATACTATATCTTACATTCAAGTCTTCATTTCTGTGTTTTGACATTAAGTAGCTCAAATCTGTACATGAAGAATGCACATGTCATCATAATAAATAAATAAATAAATAAAATGGTTGAGAGCACTTTTACCTTTCCCTCCGATGTCATTTTTGGGATCCAAAGCATCACTAAGGTCAAAGTCATCTGAATCTATACAATAAACATCATGTATTACAGACTTTATTTGTTTTTGTAATGATTACCGTATTAAGTCATACCAAGAAACAGGTTTTATAAATGGTTATACAAAAAGATGATATACTAAATAAAAACTTGATGTCAATTACATGTTTCTGATGAAAAACCTATAAACAAAATAGTTCCTTGAAAAAGTTATGGAGATGCTCGGACACTCTAACCATCACAAGTTGGCCAATATTCACTTAAGCCGTCGGTGGTCAGAATGTTACGCCTTGTGTACACTTAAATCCACTTACATATAAAAGTAAACCGTGACAAAATCGCTGAAGATCTTGAAATGAATTATGCCCAGAACTTATTGTTGTTAGAATGTCAGCAAAACAAAACTTAATTCACGTGCATGTAAAAAATGACTCTTTGGAAACAGAATTGAATGCAGATTACATGATGTGTTTTTAAATGATAATTTAATAATGTAACAGTAGTAGTTTAACTAAAATAGAAAAAATTACATGACTGTTACATTGAGGTGGACAAAATGTATCATATAAAGATACTTACTATAGTTTAGATTATACATATACATACATATAAATTACCAGTATATGTAATAATAATACATACAAACATTTCATACATACATTAAATCCTGAAATTTCTAATTAACAAAATTTCTTTGTTAGGTATAGAATAATTAATAAAAATTTTCGAATTTGAATTAAACCAAATTTAGCAAATCCCGATTCGAGAATTGATCAGCGGTGCACCATTACAATCCTTATACTATTTAATCTACTTTACAATATGTTTCTGGGCAGTGACATTGTAATAGAACTCATAAGAACCTATGAACACATCATCACTTTGTCCAGCCCTATGTGACATACAAAACCTGTAATGATGCAACAGCTAAATGAACTAGCAGACCATTGGGTGGCTCCACTGAAGGGCCAACAACGCAATACACACCAGCCTTACGAGGCGTAGCAGAGGTTCGAGGCTTGGAGGTTGAGCGAGGCAACAAAGCAGGCCGCACAGTGTGCCCAAGGAAATCAGCGATTGGATCCTCTGTCAGTAAATACTAGTACATTAGTAGGATTAAAACATGCACAGATGTTTTTATTTTTAACGATGAATATTAGATTAGGAACAGTGATATTGTTAGAAACGTTTTGTTTGAAAGAACGATCACAAAGAAGTAATCAGGTGTACAACTTACTATCGGTAATCTGAACGATGGCTCAAATGTAGCAGAAAGATAACTAAATTAGATGTAAACGTAAACAAAATGGACAGTTATTTTACCATTTCTTTTTAAAGCCCAAGTTTAAATTTTTAATTTGTACATGAATAAATACACCAATCAATTTATTGTTGTTTTGTTTACCTAAATGCTTTACCACATGCTATTTATCATATGTGTTGTTTTCTGCTGTTTATACAATTTCATATTTCTGGCTACATAGTGGCTACATGGGTTGCACTGATGTTTTAGAGCAAAGAAAAAAATGCCACGGTTCGATTCCCTTGTGGTGTGGTCCTGGTCCTTTCAGTGTAAAGCTTGTATGTTCTTCCTGTGGCTCTGTGTGTTTTATATATCCTATAGATATGTAACTATTAGGACTACTTCAATTCTGGATAAATAGTAAAAGTTGTGTCAGGAAGGCCATCCGGCATGCAATACTTAAGTGTTATAGTCCTGCTTGCGCTGGAACCAGAGATAATCCAACTTTGCTGCTAGTCAAAGCATCACTTACATCTAAAAATTCACAGCACATGCAGAAATAAGCAATTCTGAAGCTGGGGTTTAGAAAGCAGCCGGTGCCATGCAGTGAATTTAATGCTCATTAAAATGCAGTCCTTCTTCTGTAACCGATATTTCATATAAACGACTCACCTGATTTAGGATTTGGCTTCGGGTTTGGTTTAACTGGGTCTTTAGGCTTGACAGGAGGCTTTTGGGTAGGTTTAAAAAAGTCTAAAAGGATTAGGTATGCAAAGCAACAAATGGCGCTGTGTTAGAACAATGACTTGTCAGACACAATAAAATTTAGGATTGTAAAGTACAACAAAAAATAATGTTGGTAGCACATAATCAATGCAAATTTACCATCTCCATTTCCAGCTCCTCCGGCTGGCACCTTCGGTTCAGGTTTGGGTTTAGGCGTCACTGGAGAAAAAACGGTGGCTTAATGGTTAGCGCTGTTGCCTCAAACACCCAGGTTCAATTTCAGGTAACGCAATTCAGGACTTTCTGTGTGGAGTTGTCTTTGTGGAATTCCTCCGGATACACCGGTTTCCTCCCAGAGTCCAAAGACAAGCAGCCAGGTTTAATGGAAATACTTTTACATAAAAACTTTTGTGTTTGTGTCCGCCCTGCAACAGACTGGTGACCTGTTCAGGTGTTTAGTGTATTTGCCCAGTGTGTGTCCCTTTGTGACCCCAAAACTACATAATGAATGGAAGGATACATTCTTAATAATAGTATTATTATAGTATATTAACATTAATAGCTTTATATTAGCTTTAATGTTTTCATTTTATGAATCAAGTGATTTTATTAATCAACATACAGATAACAATAATTATTTATAGCATGTTTTTCCCATGATCAAGCGTTTTAACTCTATTGTGAGTACAAGTAAAAGTGAAAGTACTTTCAAGCACTGGACAGTTCAACAAATGTCACGTTAAACATGTACAAAGGTATAAAGAAATTTGTGGAAGTATAAAGATTTAAGACACGTTTTGATTGTCAAATGATTACACATTCTCAAGCATTACGTAAATATTTACTTACCAGGTCCTGCCTTCTCATCCAAAGCCTCAGCCAAATCAAAGTCCTGCCCCAACCCTGGTACACAGAAACCAACAAAACTTCTATTAAATAAATTATTCAAATTTTGTCATTACACATATACAGATGTACAGTACAATGAAATGTTTCTCTTCGCATATCCCAACTTG
>JAOTRQ010056756.1:0-14177 GCA_028565875.1 Hoplisoma paleatum | reverse complement strand
CCTAAAAAAAGGGGGAAAAAAAGGGGGGGGGGGGGGGGGGGGGGGGGGGGGGGGGGGGGTCTTCACATCTGCCACTGAAGCTCCATCCGTCTCCTCTCGTTTTGGCGTTCATGCATCTGTGACCGGCCTCTCGGTTCTGGTATCACTCCCGGTGTCTCGCTCCCGGTCCGGTGTAAAAAAAACTAAACCGCCGCGTCATTTCCTCATTTGTCGGCTCTTCAGTTCCATTTGTTTCACCTCCGGAAACTATAAAGATACGGCGGCGAGCTAATAGGTGTCGACGCTGCATTTAAATTGCTGTTTCATCATGATTGTGCGCTGGGCATAAATGGATGGGAGCGAATGCTTCTCTCATCAATATTCAAATCGCGGTACTGTACCTCGCCACCGCGGCCCGATTAAACAATCAACGTCTGTCTGTCACGCGGACGCCATTTATTCACGCCAAAGCATCGCTGATCATAAATCTCCACCGTCGTGCAGCGTCCGGGAGCCAAATCAAGATCCTGGGCGCAGGTCTCTGTCCATGATTCAGATCTATCACGAGCACGATGTAACGATTCGGCAAGAATCGATACGAATCAATTCACGTGGATGATTCTTTTGACACGTGACGCACGTACAGCTGGCAGGAGTGACATACGTGCAGGGGTTGCATATCTGCAGGTGACACATGTATGGGTGACATGTAACGGGCGACACACGTACAAGTGGCAGACGGTGACACAACAGGTGACACAACCGTGCGCCCGTGTTGGTGACACACGTAACACGAGACATACGTAACTGGCGACAGGTGGCACACGCGATACACGTGGAAGTTGACGGCATGTAACATGCGACACTTGTGTACAGGTGGCGGAGGTTCAGCTGGCAAGAGTTACGAACATGCAGGAGTACCTGCAGGTGACACATGTACAGGCGACATGTTGACATGTACAGGTAACATGTAACACATTTCACTCATACAGGTGACACACGTAACACGCGACACGTGCAACAGGTGACACACACACACACACACACATAAACGTTGACACACGTAATAGATTCATACATACATACATAACTGGTGACACAACAGGTGAAACACGTAATAGTTGACACATGTACAGGTGACACACGCAACACATGTCAAAGTTGACACGTGTAACATGCGACACACGTAACACATTGCGCAGACGCAAAAGTTGTCACATGTAACATGCAACACTTGTAGAAGTAACACACGTAACACACATACATAGCACACGACATACATAACACGCTAACTCATTTCCCCCATTCCCAAGACTTCCAAGTGCAACTTCCTGACCCACTAATTCTTCGTCTTTGGAATGATCCGGATGGTCGTTTGGGCTCCGTAAATCCTCCCCCCATGCGCCATAAAGCAGCCGTGAGATGCACTGTAGTCAGCACGGCTGCAGATACCCGTGACCAGGACCTGTGCCTGGATCCAGCACGGATATTAAAGGCATCTGTGTCGATCAGCTGTTCCATCTAAGAACATAAATAAATGTCTTAGTTTGATATAAAATGTAAAAGTGATTAAAAGTATTAATAGGATCAGAGGTTTTGTAAAAGCGGCCAAAATGTCAGAAACATTGTGCATCCGATTAAAAGGTCGTTAAGAAAAAGATAACGAATCACAGTTCCTCACTGAAACGATCCACATTTAAACCCTCGAAAGATATTTACGTCAAGTTTAAGCAAATTTAAACCTGCATTGATCAACTCGAACTGTACATTAGAACCTCGAGTTTGATTTAATAATTCAATTGTTTACAAAGTTATTTTCTAATAAGAAAAATATGTAAACAGATCTTACACACTAAACTGCTTTTATAACCTATAAAATAAATCAATATTGTAAAATAAAGCAAAACAAAACTTCCTAGTAAACCCGAGCGAGTTACCTTGCTGTCTTACTCCCTGTATAATCGGCTACCTGATCAAATAGATCAGATAATAACTACATAATATTATTAATAAATAATTCAGGTATCGTTCTTTTTCTGCACCGGCTTAGTTTTCACTTTTCTCAGAAATAAAATAACAATCATTGTTCAGACAAATAAAAGAAAGCAATCAGTGAGCTCAGTATCGTGAATCGTATTGTTCCATCCCTACTTCACTTTCCTTTTGCATCCACATGGACTCGACTTGTCCCGGTTTCACACATCAACCTCCTCCCTACGTTTGATAAACATTATAATGAACTCACCCACCGCCCCTCTCACACCGCACCACCATCCCGAGCATCAATCACAGGTGCCGCATCTCACAACTGGCAGCATCCGTTTCTGGAGCCGGTCGGCGGCTAAAAGGCTTCGGAAGTGAAGCAAATGCTCACTTAGCAGCTCGGGCAAAAAAAGCGGTGCCATCTGGCATTGGCAGAGGAGCAATTTGTGCAGCGTAGTGAGGAAGGTAAAGGGCTGCCATTGTGTAGCAGGAGTCGGACATGTGGACCGTGGAGAGGGGGGGGTTGTTACTTTACAGATGCGTCATGGTACAACCATGGAACTATCGTCTATCATCATAAAATGACCAGACAAGGCTGACTCGATACTATTTACTATCTATGTCTGATACCGATACAAATATAGCATCTGCCAATTGAGATTTATAATAAAAACGAACCCTTGATTTGTGGAGATAATGGAAATTTTAAATGCTCTGATCACATAGTTTGCCGTTACTGTTGCTATAACGTCAATTCCAAATTCATAGTCGTCGACGGCTGTGTCGGTATAATTGCGTACTGTCTCTTTAAGAGAACGACGTTCCCTGCCGTGAGAAGGAGACTTCCAGGGAGAGAGGAAACGAACCACACGGGGGCAGCTGTGCCCTGGTATTTACAGAACTGGGCATGTAATCGAAAGGTTGCTGGGTTTGTTCCCGGATGTCGACAGGTCACAAGTGAAGAGCCGTTAAGCCAAACAGCGAGATTTTCACTGCTCCTCGGGCGCCGTGGCTTGAATAGGGCTGGCCACAACGTCGGGCACGCGTGCTCACTGCTGCCCCCTAGTGTGTGTGTGCTTAATGCAGAGGATTCCTTCCTATGTGTGTAAAAAAAAAAAGATGGAAGATGATGGAAAAATATAAATTCTGAAAGAAAACATGAATTCTTAAAGTTTACACTGTTTGTTTATTATAATATTTTTAATTCCAACTCTGAAAAACGTCGATTGAAACATAGAAAACACCATTTTTTTCTTTTAAAACAGAACTTTATCAGAGTGAATCATATTTGTTTCAGTACTGAGTATTGCCACTTCCAGGTAAATAAGATTCATTGTTTGATTCAGTTTTTTTTATTTCTAGTTGTTTTATATAAACAGAAACATATACAGCAATTTTAAATTCATAAAACTGTTGACAATAAGTCAGAAGCTTCTGTCCACACTCCAAAATGTAATGAAAAGCCTCTCCAGAAGATTGGAAGCTGTAACAGAGGCTTTCTGTTGTCATTTATTGGCCGTGATTTTACCCAATAAACACGAAATTAATTATCCAACAACATTTATTACAGATTTTAATGTTGTATCTTCACTAATTATTAGTTATTTACTGGCTTGGACTTCTAATATCTATCTTAGATTGATCTGGGCTTGGGTCTGGCACTACAATGAACTAGATTGTCCATCCAAGCGGACAATTCGGTGTCTCTAATTAATCAGACTGCATGTTTTTGGACTGTGTGTAGAAGAACAGTGAGACAGGAAACAGGATCCAGAATGTCCACTGGCCGATCGAACCCAGGATCTTGTCAGGACTCAGCGAGCCTCCGTTCTACCTGAAATGTTCGGATCTGATATTTATTGATTTAGTTTTTGTAATCCAGTCTTTGATTTACGAGCGCGGTTGGCAGCCTCAGGACCGTTTTACCTCGGAGGCTGATCGTTCTGAACGTTCGGCTGTTTTAATGCACATCAGACTGACTGAAAAATCGATAATGAGATGCGACGGAAGATTCTGTTCTGGGATCTTTAGGTTTTTGTACTTAAACACACAGATTGGACACTTGAACACAGTCATGAAAAAGCTTTACAGAGAATCTGGATACTGAGAAATGTTGATTTTTACGATCGATGGAAAGAAATCAGCGGCGGTGGCGGCGGTGGCGGCGGCGGTGGCGGCAGCGGCGGTTCAAAGATGAGAAGCTTGTCGTTTGATGACATCATAAATCCTCCCGGTAATGAAGCGGCGAAATTCTTTCGACTGATTCCCCCAATCAGCTTGCAGAAGTTCCGTATCTAGACCCGCCCACATCTCCATCCACCCCCAGAGACACTCCGATGGGCGGGACAACATCCTGGCATTTATCCAATCACCTGAAGCAATATCAATCGAAGCCATTAAAAAACATTCCATGCTTCCCGTTGAAGTGAATAGACAGCCTTGACACTGAGGAGCCACCTGGAACAGTTCTCCAACATTTAGGAAGGTGCTGCGCACTTGTTTAGTGATTTACTTTCACTCATCTGAATCATCTCGTCTGGGTTTAGGTCATGTGACCCACCACTACATGACTCTCTAGCGTCAAATAGTTCTGGTGTGTGTAGCGTAGAAAAGGAATCAAATCGACGAGGACTGTAACTGCGCCGACTAGTGGGCGGTTGATGATGTGCAGGGATCTCTCCGCTCCTCACCCGCCACCCACCACATTTTATCTACATTTCTGACTTAGAAATGCAGGAGGCTCGAGGGAAGTGGTCATGTGACACCCCCACCCCATACAAAGACCCCCACTCCCACCCCAGCACCCCTGTGCCTCCTCACTTTCTGATCCTGGTGTTTTGAATGAATCTGGCTTCCTCCTGTCTCCGGGCTGTTGTTGTTCCCAGGAGAGACGCTGGCATTCATCTCGTCACACCACAACGAGCCCCAACCCGGATATTCCATCATCCTGGAACGGCTGTAACTATGGCAACCAGCAGGCTGCCCGTCATGCCCTTGAGATACGCTTTTAAAAGGTCGGGTCGTGACTGCGATGTTGTTATTTGTTCGAGTTTATGCTCGAACGTGGAGCTCGCGGGCGCTCAGGATGCTGGTGAGCGTCGGTGTGCAAACGCAAACAGCACATTTATTTATTTATTTACTCATACTTATTTATTATTTAAGGTTATTTATTGGTGCCTCTGGGCTGTGACGGCTGAGTAATTAAGGTGCTTAAGGTACTGATATAGAGATCAGAAGATCACCCCACCACTATATAGTTTCCAATGTTGGAAACAGCTGCTAGTCTTTGTACTGTGGGAGGAAACTGCAGCACACGGAGAGAAACAGCACGCAGGGAGAACATGCAAACTCCACATAGAAAGAACCCCGGACCCAGCATTGACGTTTTAATCGTTCATTGGACGCGTCTCACAAGTCTGAGGAGTTGAGAGTTAGGGGCCCCGATCAAAGGGCCAATCATTGCAACCTGTCACTGGTGGGATTTGAACCGGTGAGCTTCTGCTTAGCGTCATATGTAGGGACAGTCAGGGGGTTTATATAGAGTCGCCGTGGCGGCTAGACGGGCGGGTCGGAGCATCTCCAAAGCTGAGGCTCTTGTGGGCTGTTCTCCATCTACAGTGCTCACATTCTATCAACGGTGATCCAAGCAAGGAACCATGGTAACCATGGTAACCATGGCTTTATTAAACAACAAGGTTACAGTGTCTTTTTTATTATTCTTGATAATATATTTACTAAATTCATGCATTCCAGAGTCGGATTAATAAAAGAGTTGATTAGTAAGATTACGGTATAAACTTTATTAAACAGAAAGTGTCTGTCTATATAAAAATGTGTCTCACTCTTGACTTTATGAACCATCTGCTTCTCTCACACTGATATTTGGATGCTCAGATTTCCGCCAGAATGAACAGGCTGAATGGAACTGCAAAACGAGCTCCACAAGTCAGAAGCTCGGGATCATGGACTTAGTTTAAAGCTTGTTTATTCACTTGTTTCTTTGTTTGTATCGAATGTCATCGGGATAGAATGAAAAGATCTTGACTTTTTATTTGACATTCGCTTTCTCACTGATCCCAAAGATCGAACTGGGAATCGAATGAAACTATGAAGTAATTTTATGCCTCATATGAGGAATAATGAGTATCGTATCCGGCGTCTACTTCATTTAGCATGATGGAGACCTCTCAGAAGAAAACCCAACAGTTTAATAGATTAAAATTAGAAACCCCCCACCACACCCGCCCAAAAAAAAGATTTTCTCTCTCTCTCTCTTCTTTCACCTTGACTCATAATGTCGACTCCATTCTAGATTCCTATTGTGTCCCCCTCGATCCAATTAAGCCACTACATTGGAACGTAAACTCCCGCTCAGACAGATGGCATTCTGTACAGGGTACATCATTTTTTTTTCATGAATTTAAATAAATAACCAAATAAGCGGTTAAAAAAAAAAGATCACCAAAAAAAGGTTTTCAGTGTTCGAGGTGTAAAAGTTTGAACGTGACGTCACTGAGACGTAACAAAAGTGGACGAAGCTTTTGCTTAGTGAATAAACGATGATGTGAACGTGTTTTCTACCAGACAGTCCGATTATCCGGTCCTGAGCATTTTTGATTCGTGATGATAATTAAGGCGGAAGGTCGGGTTCAAGCATCAGAACAGGTTCTTATAAGCACTTTCAAAAAGGGGGGGGGGTTGCAAGTATTCACGGATTCACACTAATACTAATCGTTACGAATACAGATATGGTATTGCATCGTGGGTAAAGTGTATCGTTACATCGTTATCGTTGCTATGACGCCTGGTGTGACTGTGTGTTCTCCATCTCGTTCATCAGGTGAATGAATGCGATCCTGAGGCTGAAAGATCCGTCTCCATCCTGTCCTCTCGTCTCAGGGCATGGCCCAGGTCCAGGATGGACATTCATACGAATCTGACAGGTACCCCAATCCATCACCCACCAGAAATTACAGGGGCAATACGGTGCACAGACATCATACTTTTAATTGTACTCATGTGAGTGTGTGTGTGTGTGTGTGTGTGCGGTTTCGTCAGTAGTGCCGTTATGTAATCAGTGTCCCTTGTGGTTCTCTGTTCCCGTGCCAGTCCTGCATTGTTAGAGGAGAGTCAGGATGGCATGGACAGTGGCAGCCTGACGCCTGGCACGGCCCGACACGTCTGTATCCAGCGCCACCCCGACCACGGCTTCGGTTTCATCGCCGGCGGCGAACGGCCTGTCACTGTACGCTCCGTCTCGGCGGGTAGGAGACTCGGGCTTCTTTTAGCAGGACCTGTGGAACGGAACGTCTGCAGGTCCACTGGGACCAGATTATTTCTTTGAGCATTTTAATGTCATGCCTTCTTTTTTTTTTTAAAGTCCTCCGGGGTCGTATCCATGACAACGTACGTTCATTCATTCATCACACGAGATTCAAACGATTCACGAGTCACATCGATCGCCCTCGTGGATTCATTGGTGTCTTCGAATTTGCATGTTTTTTCGCATGACTGTGGGAGGAAACCGGAGCACCCGCTGTAAACCCACGCGGACACGGGGAGAACATGCAAACTCCACACGGAAAGCCCTTAGTGCTGAACCATTAAGCTACCGTGTCGCTCCCAGTACATACATATAAATACACATACAAAATACACATACAATATATTTATATATGTACACACACACACACACACACACACACACTCACATAGTTCTAATGAAAGCACATCGAGGAAAAGAACAATCTGTGTGCGCTGATGTACAAAAGTAAAAGTATTGAAGTGAATTTGATTACGAGACCTGCATGCATTATAACCTGCATGGATTTATTTTTTATTATATTTTATTCTTGCTAAACCATGTTGCCGTTGTTCTGCAGGGAACGAAAAGGTCCGAAAAAGAACCTGTCAAACACAAGTCTCTGTGTATTCTGACCGAAACTGCATTACAGTTGTGCGTCTCGCTTTACCTCGTATCCTGCATTTTCATTGGATGTTTGATTCCTCGGTCACTGCCAGCTGAGCGACTCCATGGAAACAGTCCGATTACATTCGGGCGCATTTTCATTCCAGTCCCCGATCACATCTACCGATACGAATACCGAATCAAATCAAAGCAGCGACGAGTCGTGTAGTGTGAACGAGGCCCTCGTGTGTGTGTGTGTGTGTGTGTGTGTGTGTGTGTGAGCCTGACTCACCGAGCTTTTTCATGAGTAGGATGAACACGTCCGTCGCTGTAAGAAAACCTCACGGTGTCCGTGTGTTCCTCCGCTGCAGACGGACCTTCTGATGGAAAGCTCTTCGCCGGCGACCAGATCCTAGCCATCAACGAAGAGGTGGTCAGCGACGCCCCCCGAGAGAGAGTCATAGACCTTGTAAGGTAACATCCTTTACTGTCAACAAAAACAAAAAGACACTGTAGGGAATCGGCGCCGATTTCATTCACATACAGTGCCTAGAAACTGTATTCGCTCGGTGTACCAAAGCATTAAATATGATGTCACAAGATGTGAGGAAGGTCTGAACCCAGATTCCCAGAAACACTTACACCTGCCGCACCCATATCCTTCAGGAAACGATTTCTTTATTGGTCCCTATGAAGTAAATTTGTGATTTAAGTGACTGACACTGATGATCTATTCAATACGATACTTGTTAGTGAGTGGGATATAACACCCAGCATATGAACGGCCGGTTATGAGCATTATATTAATACATACATACATAAATATATCAGCAGCAGCATTGTTGTTCTGGGTTCGTTTCTCGGGTCAGACCCGGAAGCTTTCTGCGAGGAGTTTGCATGTTCTCCCAGTGTCTGCTCCGGATTCCAATCACAGTCCGAAAACATGCAAATTAGGTTAATTAATTAAAGAGACCAAATTGTGCATGAGTGTGATAGAATTGTAAAAACATGACAATAATAAATGAATAAGCTTAAACAATGACATGCAATAACAGTGAACAACCGAGTCAGAGCATCTCCCAAACTGCAGCTCTTGTGGGGTGCTCTCTCTCTCCCTCTCTCTCTCTCTCTCTTTTTTCTGAATAATAATCCTGCACTACTCGAGATACACATTTCTATTCCTGTTCTCTGTAGCCTGTGCATTATGAAAGCACCCGGATTAGGAGCTGAATACATTTCAAGGCACTGAACTTGTTATTCATCAGACATTCCTGAGGCATAAAAATTCATATCGCTATTTGGTTGATGTATTTTTTTTACCCCCGAAGCTCGCTGACCTTGTTCTGTACGTTTCTCTGCAGGAGCTGCAAGAATTCTATTGTCCTGACCGTGTTGCAACCCCAACAGGTGACGATATCTATCATCTATTAGATTTGATATGATAACACCCGTTTCTCACACGACAGCGGCAGTTTCTCTCTCCGTGCAGAGTCGGCACGCCGTCAGACCAAAACAAGACACCAAAATAGTCATTCTTTATGGTTTTAGGGACAATCATGATGTTGATGATGATGATGAGGAGGAGGAGGAGGAGGAGAAGGAGGATGAAAGTGGCTACACACTTGACCCCAAAACGTATACACAAAAAAAGTGACTGTACACAATCTCTCCCTGCACACCTGTGTTGTTGGGAAAAGAAAGTTTTATGATCGTGTGTAATCACTCAGGCGTGTTCGTTCATGCATGTAATGCCTGTTTTAATATGAATATGTGACTTCATAACAGTCCGAGTGACTGAGCTGAGAATGTTTTGGTGGGGTTTTTTTTTTTTTTTTAAATCTTTTTTTAATTGTAATTTATTTCATGGCTGTTCATATTAGCGCTCTGAAATTACACTGTCTGTCTATTTTCTAAATCAATGATCACGCTAAACAAGAAGTGTAACTTTGTTTTTCCTTCTGTTTTCTTTGTTTGTTTCTCTCTCTCTCTCTTCTTTTCTTCAGTCGCCTAAATCTGCCTTCATAAGTGCCGCCAAGAAAGCTCGTCTGCGAACCAATCCCCCCAAAGTGCGCTTTTCTGAGCAAGTGTCTATCAGTGACCCGGACTCAGTATGTTCTGCTTTCTGTCACGCGCCATCGTTTATCCCAGATCACAGTCGTCTGAGATCACATCCGCCATGACTTCACTCATCGTTTCAGTACAGCAACCATTCACGATCACTTCTCACACCCACCGCTGTCATTTCAGACCCTCCGACCATCGTCTCATCTCAATCATTGCATCGTGGCGACCATCCGTTCCATTACCGGTCAGTGCACGTTCACCTGGCGCATCCCCATGAGCTGTAGTATCAAGATTCAGAGAATTTATTCATCCGGCTGTTGTACCTCAGTGTTGTTAAACGTATTAAACACAAATACACAACTTTATCAAAGTGTTTAGGTATAAAATCATTTAGGTCGCCGTGTACCAAACGTTTCTGGGTCTATTTTTTTTTAAATTTTATTATTGATACATCCGGATCAGATCTTAAGATATTAAGACTCAGAGAATTCTTTATTTTAACACATATTTAACGAAACATAACTAATTATACGCTTAACAGAAATCCATGATAGTGTATGTAATTTAAACATACAAGCGATTGTTTGTTCTAGATCTTTCTGTCTGTCTAGCTAGCTGGTTGTATATCTGTCTGTCTGTCTGTCTGTCTTTCTAAAAAAATATTGATTGACACAGCCAGGTTTGCCAGATTGTCACATTACTCATAGACAAATTCCGACCAAATCTCATCACTGTACTAAGCGCTCACACAGTTTTAATGAGTTTTAGATGATAAGAAACATCGTCCACGAAGGTTGTGAGGTCATCGTGGTGTTTAGAAAACGAATCCCTTAATCGTTAAGTCGTTTCGGCTTCTTGGTTTTCCATGGTGGCAGTTTTTTTGTTGTTGTTGTTTGTTTTTTCCTGGTAAACGTTCTGCCGGTTTGACACAGCGTAACAAAAACTGCCACCATGGAAAACCAAGAAGCCGAAATGACTTAACGATAAACGGATTCATTTTCTAAACACCACGATGACCTCACAACCTTTGTGGATGATGTTTCTTATCATTCAGAAACATCGTTAGATAATGTATGGGTCTTGTTACACCTGGCTCGAGGCAAATACACAGGAACAACATCATATTAATTGTGTGTGTGTGTGTGTGTGTGTGTGTGTGTGTGTGTGTGTGTGTGTGTGTGTGTGTGTGTGTGTGTGTGTGTGTGTGGGTGAGTGGGAAGGCATCGCTGCATTATAGCCCGGGCTGCTTGCCCGAAATCGAGTAGACGACTAGATAATGTTGTAAAGCACAATAACAAGCATATGGTTTACACAAGCATGCGGTTTGGGATCAATCTGACAAATAAATGAGGTGCGTGACCCGAACCTTATTAAGGCGCCTTGGCGGGAACTTAAACGGCCTAAAAAGCCACCCGGAAGCGATATTATTCTGAAAGATAAAAGTTTTATATGGGGGGGGAAGAGATATAGACCTGGGATTAATGTGCATGTACAAGTTTATCCACCAAAGCGATCAGTGAGATGTTATTGGACATGTTGTTGTTGCTCTTGCTGTTTGTCGATAAGCTTTATCAGATCTGAATCTTGCACCTTATAGGGTATTAAAATGACATCATAATATTCTGATCTAGATCAGATTGCCTTAAAGCTAGTTGGTGTAAGTTGGAAGGTGGGGGTGGGATCGTATTAAAGGGATCAGGATATAAATATGAAAACAGAGCATCTAAATATGTCGTAAATTATTCTTAGTTCAATCAATAAACCGTCTTAAATGATTCCAATCTCTTCAGAACAATCACGTTTGTCATTATTGCCAAACAAGCGTTTTATTAGTCTGTTTAATGGCGTCTAATTCGCCATTATTAAGTCTGCCATGGACTCGTACTAGATAAATAAATGAATAAATGATTACAGGTATGGAATGACACATGAGGTCGTTTGGTTCCTACCAGTACATTCATTTGTAGCTTCTCATTTGCGCTCAGTTGCCATGCCTTCTAGTCGGAACATGGCTCTACATTGCCCATGTTAACGTCTCCTTCCTTCCATGGGTTATATGTCCTACACAGTCTTATATCAAAGACGAGCGAACACCCTCGGGTGCTGGCAACACCATATTATTAAAGACGAAGAATGGGAGGGGTGTGCAGCTCTCCTGGAAGAAGAAGCTCACTGATCAGGCCTAAAGGCCACAAATCGGTAAAAAAAATAAAGTAATTAAAATAAACAAAACAAAAACAAAACCATCAAACCACCTCACTCGCCTCCCCGAACCATTCCAGTCCATCTCGCTACTCTGTGTAAGCGACAGAAGACTAGAGCTCCGGAGTTTAATGGTTAGAAATGAGCAGGATGATCGATCACATCAGTTCATCGTCCCGTCATGATTCTACACATCAGTCCATCACAGAATTAGAACTACAAATCTGTGCAATGCAGCCCTAGCCACGGTGCTCGGGGAGCAGTTAAGGGTTCCGTGCATCCCACCAGTGATTTACACGATATACAATAAACTGGTGGATAAACTCAGATGGATGAAGCTTAAAAAAAAGATCCAAGTATCACCAAAAAAAGGTTTAATTTTTGATCTTGATGTATTAATAAATAAATAAACGACGCTAAATATTAATTTATTACTTTCCACCAGACTGTCCGATCAACATGTGAGTATGTGTATGTGAGTACGAGCGTGAGGCCAGGGAGACCCTGAACACGACTCTTCCTAACACGACTCTGTATGATGCACGACACGGCTCCCCCTGCAGGAGCGTCTGTGCAAGGGCTGCTGATTCTGATTCAGTTATAATTCAGTAATAAGGAACCGAGTTCATACGAGTCAGAGTCGGTAAAACGAATCGATCCAGTCGATTCCTCTGAATCAGTTGCTCATCTAACAAAGCTTAATTGTACTTAAAGTAAAGAATAAAAAACTGAAAACTTATTTAAACGTCGATGTAGAGGAAGTACGGCCGAATATTCCCGGAAGGCAGGATATTGTGTGTGTGTGTGTGTGTAAACTGAGACCCACTCCCGAGGGAGTCCTCAGTAGTGATCTAGGTGTATGAAAGAGTGCAATAAAGACCCGGACATGTTGTTCCACCCTGCACAGGTCGATGATTATTTCATTTTAAATCATGTGGGGTAACAAAGACGTCGATTATGTCAATGTAACGAATGCGTCTGATTCGTTTAGTTTGTCTTTTATATGTTTAATTCAGTGACTTCAGTGTGTGTTATATGTGTGCTTTGTCTGTTAATATTAACGGAGATTCGAACAGAAGACTTGAATTATAAAAATAATTCAATGATTTTAGATTTTTGACACTGGCGATGTTCTTCTGATGAACACATAAACAGATTTAAGCTATAATAAGAAACTCAGATGTAGTTCTGATTCTGTTCATCCATCTCCAGGTTTCCATTGTTGTTCCCGTTAGAACATTTTCATTTGTCCCTTTTTTTCACTTTACCGCCACGAACTTACGTGCAAGAAAAAGTTGTTTACAGGTTTTTCATTCAGAGGGGAAAAAATAGATTATAGATAGATTTCTGTAATAATGAATCATGTTGAGGCCTGCAACACAAAGAAGTGGAACGTTTGTAGAATAGAAAATAAGATTACAGACATTACGTTAGATAATAAAGTAAACAATTCCATTTCTGTTGTTCAGACTATTGCACAACAACTGGTGTTGTCACGACGATGACTTTTCATAGACTTTTATATACAATATAAATATTATCACGTTATGTCAAGATGCTCTATTAGTTCTATTTTTCCAAGATTTGCAAATGTATAAAACGTAAATAAAGACAACTAACAGATGTCTGTGTAATAATAATAAGATTAAAAATGCCTTTATTAGTCATTACACATTTACTGATGTGTATTCAACAACATTCTTTCCAACTTATATGGGAGTCGGGGTCAGAGTGCAGGGTCAGATATCAAACAGCGCCCTCTGGTGTAGACAGCGATAAGGATCTTGCTCTGGATTTGAACCCCCAACCATCCGGTCGATGACACAAAACTCGATCCATTTGGCTCCTTGTTAGGTTTCATAATTTACTCATGAACTTTAGGTTAAATCAGATCTTTGCCTCTTTTTCTTTTGTTTAAACATTTTCTTTCTGTCCCAACAGTTTTTTTTTAGTATTCGCTTCGAGTGTTTAAGCTCGTCTGAGTGTGTCATTTCTCTCTCTCTCTCTCTCTCTCTCTCTCTCTCTCTCTCTCTCTCTCTCT
>JAOTRQ010056746.1:0-14178 GCA_028565875.1 Hoplisoma paleatum | reverse complement strand
TATATTAGCCGACCCCCCTGAAACCCCCGATACGTCTTAATATCGGGGGTGTCTTATTATCGGGGAAACACGGTACAACATCAGGAAGATCCGACCATTCCTCTCCACTGCAGCCACTCAGATTCTTGCTCAGTTTCTTATTATCTAACAGCTGGATTAATGCACCACTCAGGGAGTCTCCACACAGCCAGGGCCCATTTCACCCTACCTGGATATCAAATACAGGACCTTCTTGCTCTGTGATGAAAGTTCTACCCAATACCCGCCCCAACACAATACCCGCCCCAACACAACGAAAACTTTACTTTTACTAGGCTTAAATTTATCCAATATATAACACTACTCAACAAACAGCTATTAAGACAATAATATGACAGCTGTATTGTGCTTATCATGGGTGTTGTCCCAGATGTGCAGCACTGTGAATACAGTGGCTTTAGAAATTACTCTAACCATTGACAAGGTTTTGTGTTGCACGTTTGCAGTAAAATGTATCTAATTGTAAAGTAAAATATAAGCCTTTTAGAATCAAAAATCTAGTTTTCAGTTTGCAGCAATAAATTACACTAGCCCAGTACTACTGGGATATCACTGGGAGTGTAGATCCCCAGTGGTCCTATTATCTGGCCATGGTTTTACATTCAGATGTGATTGAACATTTTAAGGGGTAGTCGAGGCCCTGTGATGAATTGGCCTCCTTACTTGGCTCTGTTACTGCCTTGCACCCTAATTCTGGAGAAACCAGAGTTTCTATAACGGATTCACTTGATATATTTATCAGGACCTTCATTCATGAGCAACACATACTATATGTTACTAGGGCTACTCATGGAACAAATCTACATAAAAAAATAAACCTCCATGAGTGATCTTTATAAATGATTTATATGGGGAAAGAATTAATGCTGCACCATGTAATGTTACTTTATTGATTGATTTGTATTTATTTGCCAAACATTATTTAAGCTATCAAATATTATAGTTTATTATAGGTATTATAGTTAAACTGAGTTTTCTAAAATAGAATGTGTGGATCTGAAATCTGAGCGTTTAGCTGTGCGTCACTTTTCTGTAAGCAATCTCTATCTCAATCTCTACTGGGGACAGAAAGTAAACTAGTGTAAAACAAATTAATAAAATTATTGGACATAGATAAGAAAAACAATATTTAATAAACAATATATTTAAAATGGGAAAAGCTTGGTACAAATTTTGAATCCACCTAAATCTGGGTTGTAAAAGCCAAACTGTTTGACAGACAACCATCTAAATCAGGTTTGTATGGCATGATGCCAAGACGGAAAGCAATGTTGAGTAAAAGATTGCTAAATGCCATGTAAAGAAATCATGAGCCTTTTCAAATGAGTAGCTATTGTTCTAGCTGAAATGTTGTATGAAGGTTACTCTGTTTTAATGAGATGTCAAAAAGCTCATGGTCACGTAGTGTACATAGAATGACGATTACAATGAGCACAATAAAATGGAACAAAACAATAAAGTACTTGACAAGAAAATGAGAAAAAAGGGCAGCATTTCCAAAGTGCATATTCAACATTTTAAACTACACATTCTACATATTATACAGTCAAATCCGGTTGATGGGACCGCTTATTCGGACCAAATCCTATTATATACATGTAATTTTGTTTGTTTATTTGGACCCAAGTTCTATTTAATCGAATCAAAGAACGTGAAAGAATCTTTGTGGTGATTTTGTTCACATGCAGTCGGTCAAGAGAACGTGTCTGATCACACTGGATACGTTCTTCAAACGTCTACTGGAATTTAGTATGAACTTTCTTATTATTATGCTTCATATGCTGAACTGAACTGAACTAAAAGGCTTGCTTTTCGAACAGCTGCCATTTAGCATTTATCAGGTACTTTTATCCAAAGTGACTTACAATTGCAACAGGACACGAATTTTAGCAATTAAGGTTCAAGGGCTTTGCTAGAGACTTTCTGCTCTCTAGCTTAGTACCTTAACCAGTTATCACTGCAATGGTCAGTTCATCACAGCTGCAAGGTTATTTTGCTAGTAGAAGAGGAACTAACATATCATAATGTTATGCTTAATGATTGTATATTTCTATCAAAAACCTGTAATGTAAGATGTAATTATCAATAACAATGTTTCATTGTTGACAGCTGTAATCTCAATATGTGATTTATATAGTGTTTAAAACAGTAATTTTCTAAGTAAAAAAAGATAGGTTGTTGTGAAAGCTCTTAGTCATTCACTTTCTTCTTTAGCAGTATTATGATAAAATGCAAATTTCAGAGTTTGACCATTCAGGCTTTTGTCCTTGAACTAGCTGTACTGTGCACCATTTATTTTCTTATTAACTTTGCCCATATCATGAGTCACTGGTAAAATAAAAGCATCTTTTAATCATCTAGTTACCACAACCATGTTAAAAGAGGCCCAGGCTAAATTGCCTTGTTATATATATGCACATATCTTGTGTGGTCAGAAGGAACAAGGCCGACTATTCTACAAAAATTGCACTTTTTGTTGATGCATAATACTTTAAAATTCTATGTAATAAGCCCTTATTCGTTCAGGCTTTATCACAGCATTGACAGATTTTTATCTTCTTGCTGACATTGAGGGGTCATGGTCGTTCTCCTTTTTATTTTCACCATATCGATTCTGTAAGGTGCTATGGAGAGATTTTGTTTATCACCTCAGAGCCTCATTACAGAACCTTAGAGATCAGTTCTGACTCACGTCTGATCTTTTTGTTCACTAAATCCTCTAAGCTCAGGGATGTTATTTGTGTGGCTTCTTGTACAATTGCTACACAGATAACACTTTTAAGTTCACAGAAGAAGCCTTTTCAGATAACTCCTCCTGAACAGCGACACACCACAACAAACTTGGTCTGGACAAAGCCTCCGATACACTATGGGTAATTTTTCTCTGCTGTTCTGTAAAGAATTGACAAACACTGGACCTCACCACCTTTCTGGCTGGTGCAGGCAAGAATTCTGCTACTTTGGACATGGGCTTGTATTTTGTATATGCCTGTATTTCGTATATAACTCTTTAATTTATCTTAACTCTTTATTCCAACATCAGGAAAAAAAACATTTTGTACATTATTGTTTTGACTACATGCTAGTCACTCTCAGAATCACTAGATGCAGTGCTGAACATTATTTGTTATACTGCATTGACTATAAACATAGCTAATAACGTCTAAGCTAAGCTTTTACATGTTAAAAGGATCGACAGCACCGTGGTTCTGGTCCTAAATCTGATTTAGGTATTCAAAACTTTTTCTTGGACTTTAGAAGTTACTGTTTTGACAAAGATAAATTATAAAGTGTTAGCCTATATTAAGTCAGAGCAGTGGACACCAGTTATCTGGACATCAGTTGGACACCAGTAAGCCAGATGCACCTGATCACAATCCAGTGTGCCATAGCAAATGTTATCATTGCCAGCATGGCGGATAAGCAGACGGGGCTGTGTCTGGACTGGTTTTCTTTTACAATCCGAAAACATGCAGCCAGGGTAATTGAATACACTGAAAGGCCCTCTAGATACCTAGCCACTAGGATGCATAAACTCCTACACCGTACCGAGTCCATACAAGAATATGTATGTATGTATGTATTTACCCTGTTTCTGTCGTTTCCGACTCTTGGGTGGACTGCTACCGATCCCCAGAGTTACTCAGCAATTTTTTTACGCAGTAGGTTGCCAGGTCTTTCTCCAACCCCGTATCGTTACAGGGACCTTGTGAAACTACAGGACAATTTTACCCATTTTCTATCAACCTAGTGCATGTTTTTGGATTGTGGGCGGAAAACGGATTAGCCGGAGGAAACCCACGCTGACACGGGGAGAACGTGCAAAATCCGCACAGTGCTAACCTCTTAGCCACCGTGCTGCCCCCATACAAATATAGAGGGCTATGTCATGAACGGTATTTGGCTGCCCAGGTGGAGAAATGTCATTTTCCACTGCATTCCAGTGTTGAGAATCTGAACGCCGTAGGTTGATTCTCAGCATTACTCATTAGCTGGATACCACCCTAGCCACTAGATGCACAAATTAGTTAATTGTAGTGGCCTTTCCAAGCCTGGGTAAAAATTGAGGGCTGGATCAGGTATGGTATCCAGCATAAAAATTGTGCCAAGTCAAGAATGCTGAAAACGTTTGTCTGTGGCAACCCCTAGCGAGAGCTGCAGGGTGTACATCATTATCATTGTCATATCAGGAAGGCTTTTGATATTAAATAATCTACATATGACAAATCAATAATGTGGATTATTCTCTGCTCTGGTGGTATGGTAGCAGCTTAAAGAAAAAAATGCCTTTTTTAAATAAGGGAGCAAACATTAGTAAAAAACACTACAGTGATTAGCACCCAACTCAAATGTTGCTATGAGGACATTAACAATGAATGTTTTGTTCATCGAAAAACTAAGAACCAGCTGTCTGCTCTTGATGGAATATGGCCAGTTGTGTTGTTATTGTTTTATTGCATAAACACTCAAGCAATGGTTCTACATGTGTGTGTCTGTACAAACTCGTTAATAATCCTGACCTAATCAGTGGGTCTCAGTGTGACAATGATGGGTCCTGCTTTTGGACCAGCTGCCAATATCTGACTTTGAACCCTAAGCTCTAGATAAACATCTGAATATTGTGGACTGATGTACATGACTAACACTCAACCATACTCATTATTCATGCCAACCCAGGATTCACATGTTTGCCAAAGCCATTAAGACCCACACATCAGCTCACAAAATAGGGTTGGTTTTTGTCTCCTCTGTGGTACGTTCATGTCCCTGTTAACTTATCCGACACTTATAGGGTATTTTGAAAGCCAGGTGACCCCTGACTCCTGTGTCTAAGCAGATGACCGGTCTGGTGCTGTTATTTATAGAGCATTGATGAGTGTTTGCAATATGAATTTTAATCAGGATTTAAACTACAACGCCAATTACATTGGGGAACCGAATCAAGCGGATGGCACAGTGGCTTAGTGGTTAGCACTTCAGGGTTTAATTTCCAGGTAGACTCAGGGATTTTTGTGCGGAGTTGTGCATTTTGTTTTCTCCTGCACATCCTATATTATAATTATTTGTTCATTCAATTTATTTTACAATACACATTTGATTTTTGGTACTTTTTATTTTGTTTTGTTTTTTTCAAAACACTCTTTTGTTCATTTTAATTTAATTTTCAATGTTGTTTTTTTTTTTAAACAATTTTGGATATAAAGTTTTGTTTTTAAGCATTTCTTTCTTAAAATGACTCGGGGTTGTAGTGGTAATGACTTTATTATAATTTCTTATACCTAATAAAATGGCATTTGTTAGTTAGATAACCAACATTATCACAAATGTATTACAAGTAATAAATAAAAACGTTGTCATACTATTGTTTTAATTTTCATTTTTTTTTAAATGTCTTTACGTCTTTGGGCTTTACAAACATGTTCATGAAGTTCTTTGCAAAAAAATCACTTATGTAGTTATTACACTTTTATATCTCTCCAGTTTGATGACCTTTTTCTCAGTTTGCTGTTTTTTTACTTCACTTCTATGCTAATAAGCTGTTGTCGGAAATGATCATCATCTCCAAATCATTAAGATTTTGAGGCTGTCGCTTGGCAATTCTAAGCTTTAGCTCCTTCCATAAGTTTTTTCAATAGGATTACGGTCTACAGACCTTGGCTAGGTCACTTCATGATCTTTATGTGCTTCTTTTTGACCCACTCCATTGTTGCCTCAGCTGCATTTTTAATGTCCTGGTGGAGAGAAGGAGGTTGTCATGGTAAATGGCTTCATCCTTTGTCTCACTGATGCGATAATGTAGTCTTGTTAATTGTTAACTTCACTGTATGTCCTCTTTAAAATAATGATAAATCATATTTTGATGTCACTATTGTGAATCGAATTGCATTCACGATGTAAGATTTATTTCTAATATGCTTATACTTATATGCACAGACAGCTTTATGTAAAAAAAAACTGCTGAGTGCAGCACTTTTGTGTTAGCGTTGTTTATTACCTAAAATTCCAGGTGTATGTGTTTTATATAGCAACTCTCTTGGGAACTGATTACTACAAGGTGACATGGTCAAATGCATACTGAATTTGATCTGTAAGTGTCCTCTACAAAATGTAGTTCAGCTACTTCATTCCCTCTGCACATAGAGATCATTTTGGTGGCGACAGCTGGTTAAAATGCATTAAGATTGCTTTCCAGGGAGTGTCTGTGCATTAAACGTCCACAGCAAATATCGGAAACCTCACTCTTAATACATTCTGGCATATTGAGATGATGGCTGTCAAATGGTGTGACAGTGTGTCATTGTGGCAACACTTTTACCTGGCATGTCTGATGGCAAGATGTTTTTTACAGCCTGCAAATCCAGCGAGGCTTGTGGGTGGTAATGCCTCAGCAAACCTAGACAGGGAGGATCTCTAATGATGTAAATGCTGATATATTTTGGGTATGAACATAGATTTACATTTAACAAATAAAATCAATCTTATTTAGACTTGTTTGTATTCTTGTTTGAAGAAGAAACAAAGTGCTGAGTAGTTGTTTCTGATGCAGTTCATCTGCTTATAGTTCTCCAGAGATTTTGACTTATCTCGGTCTGAGGCAGCGTTCACATAATAAAGTATTTTGCACGTTGTTTATTGTGAGTCTGGTTGCATATTGTTAGCACCAATTTTTACAGCTTTACATTGTAAAGCAAATCAGCTTTCTGATTGCTCTGCCCAAACAATACACAATGCTGACAGTATTGACATATTGGTGTATTCACATGCAGTGCTAGATGAATAATTGTATGAATAATTAGTAGAAAATGTGCTATTTAAAATGCATTATTTCTTTTTACAGCTTACTAGTCACCATAGTTTATTTTTGTCACGGTTCCATGGCAAATACTTCTAGTTATATTCTGCAACACACTCACAAAAGCTGGTGGCAGATTTTTATTTTAGTTTATTCAAGTAACAAGGTATGCAAGGTTCCACGTTTAACTTAGAATAAGTAAGGTTATTATTTTTTAGGTGGGATGGTAATTATATGGTAAGCATTGCCACCTCACATCAAGAAGTCTTGGGTTCTTTTCCCGTGTTTTTGTGTGGTTTTGTATATTTTCCCCATGTGTCTGTGAGTTTCCTTTGGGTTTTCTTCTGGGTTTTCTAGATGATGGATAGATGGATTTTCACTTTCAGCATATTGTGTTGTTTACACATACGGTTCTTTAAAAACATTACATGTTAGTATAGACATTAAAATGTATGTAAAAGAAATGACTAGGATGTCTATTAAATAGTTGGTATATTGGCAAAAGAACTGGACCACTGGACCAAGCTATTTAAGGTGGCCAGATTTTATTTGGTTATAATAAACATTGTCTCATGAGAATGACAGTGTGCAGGTGCAGCTCTTACTAGGAGAAAGATCATAAGGTACACCATGTGGACAAGAGGAAATTTGGAGCAATCTGGCTTTCGGCAACATTCTTCTGAACATGCTGGTATTCAGAATAAACTAAAACTTAAAATCCCAACGATTTCTTTGTATTGATTCTGTGGCATGCCGCCTCCACAGTAATCTATTACAAGTTGGACTTTGTTGATGATATTAAAAAAACAGAATATTAAATAACCTCCTGCTGTTTGTAATCAGATGTAAAGCCAAATTATACTTTAACAGGTTACATACGGCCATTTCTCTGGTTACCTGGTTGGTTAAAATCTTGATTGTTGTTGGGAATGGTGGGAATGGTGTCAATATTATAATCAAAGAAAAAAAAACATAGGAATTTATGTATTTGCAACATTCAGGTTTATTTTCCAGGCATTTGTTATTTGACTTGCTTCATTGATCCCTAAATGTTTAAACACAATTGTACTACTGTCCCTAATCTTGATGATTTTTAGCTTATATGTCATTAATTAATAAAAAAACATTATTTGATTATTAAATATTCAATTTGTTTTAAAGGGTGCTTCAATAATAAGACTGAGGACATGCAAATAACTAAAGTAATGTTATTAATACTAAAAAGTTTAATAGAACTCTCCTGGTTTGGTGGGGCTGGTGATTGGCACTACAGTGCACTGGACTGTGCATTCAGGTTCTTTTGTTTCAGAATAGTATTTAAGAAATTGTAAATCTGTTAATATGCTGTTTAAAATAATCACATATGATAGCAGTTTATATGTGGTAAGGCTGAGAGGACAAAGCAGATCTACTGTAGTAGTAGATACTATGGTAAACCATTCTACTTTACTCAGTAATGCCTTTTCTACCATGTTTCACCATTGGATGAAATCGTTGAATGGAAGCATTACTTGCAAGCTAATCATGAATAAAACAAATACAAACAGGTCTATGGGCTCTACAAAACATGTCCATGACATTCTTTGCACAAAATAACTCTCATAAAAAATATATTACTAGTTTAATTAACTCCAGATGCATATAGATCCGTTTTGAACAATAGCTAATAAGCTGTCGTCGGAAACGCTCTACCTCTCCATGTTTACACTTTTTTAAAGCATTTAATTAAATAAAAAATGTCAGAAAACAGAGGATTTTGACATAAATGGCAGTAAAGTCAGCATCAGTTTACCAGAGGCATTTGGGAAAACAAGTGATTCGCACCTGATAGTAAAATAGATTTTCATCTGGTCTTCTAAGGTCTAGCACAAAAAATAGAGCAGTAAGACATTCCACATGGACACTTGCTTTAATACAATGTGAGAGACAAAGCTGTGACTTTAATCTTTTATTGATTTTGTTTGAGAGAGAAGAATCAATGTGAAGTTAACTTCAGAGAACAGTTACTGAACAGAACAATATCATATCATTAGGCCATGTATTTGAAGGAGTTGTAAATGTTAGTGTGTTTGGCTTGGTCAACAATGAAACGCATTACAGTTCATATGGAGTGCAGTCGCAAGCATGTCAGCTAATGCAAATTAACAGTGGTAGTGACTCCAGATTTCAGCTTGCTTTTATGATACAGATCTTAGCACTAAATCCTGTTTGTCAGAATTTTTTCTGTTCTTCAGTTTATTTCAATGACCTAAAGTCCACCCTTTAGGGCCAGCTGTAGCCCAGTGGTCTAACCTGGTGTATGCTAGTCAAAAACGGCTTTGCAATTATAAGTGAACACAGCAATTCAGGGTTAAGGGATTTGCTCACTCATTAATAACCACTAAGCCATCATTGCTCCTGGACTAGTAATGTAAAGGTTGCCAGATCTTATTGCTGCTAGGTTGCTACTGTTGGGCTCTTGATCCATGTCCTTAAACCACACTGTTTAGACTGTATACTGTAACTACTGTTAGTCACTTTGTCCATTTGGGAATACATATGCACATATACACTATACATATATACAATTGCTCACATGTTATTTCTTATTTTTAACATCGTGCGATCTGTAATATGGTCAGTAATGGCACAGGGTTTATTAGGATTTAACATAGTTTAACATGTTTGTACATGTCATTAACAGTTGATAATCAGTAAATTGATTTAGATTTTTTTTAAAAGTTTAATTCCACAAATGTAATCTAAAGGTTATGGGTTCAAACCTCATCATTGCTTGTGCAAGGCCATTCCTCCTTGTTCAGACTGTATACTGTAACTACTGTAAGCCACTTTGAATAAAGGCATCTGCTAAATGCTGAAAATTTAAATGTAGGCGCTATCCAAGCTACTAGGATGCGCAAACGATTGCATTGTGGTCCAAATGGTGTCAAGAAGGGCATCTGAAGTAAAAACCTAAGGCAAATCACTAATGCATAAACAGGATTCTCTTGAATGGACTAAGATTATGTCTTTTTAGGAATACATATACACAAATTCTGACTGGGAGATCACAGGATTGGAAGCTCTTTTTTAAAATAAAGGTGCTAAATTCTACAAATTTCAAAAGTTTTTATATGTGGTGCTGGTTCTAAATTATGTTTTGTTCATTATATGTACACTTCAAAAGCCTTTTCTCTTAATGTAGGTGTTTTCCTTTATCATGCTTCTAGCATTTTTGCTTTGTCCTTAGTGAGCCATGCATGGATAAATGGTTGTTTTCTGTATTACTTTAATGCTCATGCAAGAACCTTGACCACACAAGGTCTTTTATCCCTCATGGCCAGATCAGATGAAAACCTTTACATTGCACAGCACAGCTTGTATACAATATTTCTGAATAAAAATATGACTGTTTAGTATCTGAAGACCTGAATTCGCTTGAATTTTCCAGACCACTAAGTGCTTATAGTTTATTGCTTAAATCATTAGGATGTAAATCTGACATCTAAATCATTAGTATATATATATATATATTTTAAGCCACATTAAAAGCAGATCTAAAACAAAATCTGATTTCAGTAATAAAACCAGAAGTAAGTGTAGCTTGACAAGAAAACATAGCTGATGTTTGTGGATATACCCTGGAGCACAACAGCCCTCACAAACACCAAGCTGAAGTGTGTGTGTGTGTGTGTGTGTGTGTGTGTGTGTGCGCGCGTGCGTGCGTGCGTGCATGCGTTTGTGTTCCCTATTCAAATCTACATCGTTGTTTTGATTAACAATTGACATATTTACTTTTTGGGATTTATATATTCTTTACATGGTATTTAAACATCCAAATGTTTTAACAGCTCCCATTAGGGGGTGCCACAGCAGATCATGATTTGGTGTGTGTTTTATGCTGGATGCCCTTCCTGAAGCAAATAGTTATGTTTTATGTAGTTAAATCTTTAGCTAACATCTTAGCTAGTGTTATCACTATACGCTGGTGTTGCTGGTGAGTCAGAGATGATGATGAGATATGTCAGGGCTTTGGGATGGCAGAGACCCCATCATAGACTGGCATTCTATCCAATTGCTTGCTTGTTTCATTATTATCGTATCTGGTCTTTCTGACTAGGCTGTTTAATGGTTCATTTAGTGTATTAACTTCAGCGAAGCAGAAATGAATCAACATTCAAAAGATCCCAGTTTACATATCCAACAGTGGTGTATGGTAGCAAATATATGGCCGTGGGAAACCAGTACAACTAAGCAAAAAACAATGTTCTGATCCTGTCCAAAATAAGACTTCATTCTATTAAATGTTATGTTATGCCTTTATGGCCCTATTTTGTACTGTACACTTTTAAATAAACTTACTGAAAAATTCCTTTCATATTTTAAATCCATTTATCTTTTTCTTTCAGTATAAGGGACTAGCAAACCTCCATGTGTTTGAAGACTGGTGTGGCTCCTCTATTGTTCAGCTCAGAAAAAACCTTCATTTTCCACTATTTCCTCATGTGAGTATGAATTGATATTTATTTTAAGATGTAAAATTAGCACAGTGCAACTTTTTATCAAGGTAGATTACATTGTAATATAATGTAACAAATATAATGTTTCACTAATGAATTAGATAATTGTGCTGTGTACCTAATATTTTACTTTTCAGTGGTGGAAAGAACCTTTTCTTTCCTTCCCTTGAACCTCTGATATTCACGTAGCCTTAATTATAATAATATTCATCAGGAATATGTAACTATAAGCTTCAGAGGTGCTTTTTTTTTGGGGGGGGGAGGAGTGTGATTGCACAGGCGTAGTTTCTGGATGTGTGTGTGCAACCAAATTCTGTATCCTTATAGGGGCCCGGACCCAAACGATGGGAAAAAATGTTTAATTCAAAACAAAATAGGTTATGGCAGGTCACCGGATGAGCGTAATATTTCAAACATGTCAAAAAAAGTTTTAAATTGCAGGTTTATGACAGGGCCAGATGGTTTAGAGTTAGGAATAGTAATGGAATAAAATTGAAAAAATAAAATGAAGGGAAGTCTATGCAAGCAGTCCATTCCCTAATAAGTTGGATGTTTTGGCTTGTGAAACATGTTAAAATGTCTATAGCTGTTGAGAAAGCCAAACAAAAATGGGCAAAATCAGATAATTATTTATTGCAATAACTCTAATAAGGAAATTATATGAATGTTTGCCTATTTCATTGTTCCTGGGAAAGTACTAAAGTGTTTAGCTAATGGTCTGCTTTTGGTGACTTGGACAAATATAAACTATATTTCCAAAAGTAATTGCTTACCTAGCCTGTCTCACATATGAGCTTAAATCACATCCCATTATTAATCCAGAGGGTTCATCATGTTGGTTCACCATTTGCAGCTAGAACAGCTTCAACTCTTCTAGGACGTCTGTCCACAAGGTTCAGAAGTGTTAATGGTCAGGAGTGTCTTGACCATGTATTCAGAAGTGCATTTGTAAGGTCACATGCTGATCCGAGAAGTTGGTACGAGAAGTTCTGGCTCTTAGTCTCTGTTCTAGTTCATCCCAAAAGTGTTTCTATCAGGTTGAGGTCAGGACTCTGTGCAGGTCAATTCATCCACACCAGACTCAGTCATCCATGTCATGTACAGATGGAATCTCATCTCAGTTCCACACTAGAATTTTCGGCAGTTCAGTGTATGAATATGATGACACAGACCGCCACAAAGCTGAACAACTGGAATTATCTCAAACATTAATTATTTTCTTCGAACAAAGATCATAACTGTGCAGACTTTGATCTTATGTACAGTTGTCCAAGCTAGATAATAAAATGTGGTACTGAGTATTAAATATCTTAAAGGTAAAGAGGATGTTTATATCTTGGATACTAAAAAAGACAAACAAATGATTTCAACTAAACTGAAGCTCTGATACTACATGTTAATACAAACAATGCTAATTGATTTTAGGTCAATTATGCTTTGAAGAACAAAGAGGTTTGACGTTGTACCATAATAGGATGACCAGGTAGCTTATTCTCACAGCAAGAAGTGCTGGTTTTGACACTTGACTCTGTGTGGAGTTTGCATGTTCTTCGCATGTGAGCTTCCTCTGGGTTCTCTGCTGTACTCCCACAGTACAAAGACATAGTCAGGTTAATTGTAGATACTACAATTCTTTCTGTGTGTTTTACAGATTAATTACAGATTAATCAATGTTTTTATGTTATACACATTTGGATTCAGATAGGCTCTATAGCTATGTGTGTCTGAAACGGAGAATTTGTAATTAATAAATGTTCTTTAAAAGTCACTTAGATCATTTATATGATCAACTTGATGTAATCTTCAGGTCAAGCAGAACTATTTAGAATTTCATTACATAGCACAAGTCGAATGGAGATTGCAGAATTTGATTACATACACCATATTAAGTACACCAGGCTAATAGTATATCCATTGTGTATATTTAAATATCTACAGTTTTTTACATTTTAACAGACATTTTGTATTTGTACAGTACGCTTATTTAATAATAACTTAACAATAAGCACATACTAATTGGGTTTTTTTAATGATTTTTTTTCCAGACAAGGACTACACTGAAGAAACTGGCTGTTTCACCAAAATGGAAGAACTATGGTTTAAGAATATTTGGCTACATTCATCCATATAAAGACGGTAATGACTTCACTAAAACACATTTTTATTATCCAGAGTGATTATGCAAGTGAGTGACGGCTTTGAAGTTTAAAAATAAATATAGTTTATAAGTATAAGTATATTTTATAAGTACTTATGCTTATTTTATAAGTATAAATATATTTTATGAGTATAAAAATTATTAACAAAACATAATTATTAATATAATGAAGTATTAAATTATAGTCTTGGAAGTTAGTTAACTTGGTCATTATGTTAAAAAGAGTAAATGTGTTAGCACCCGTTGTCAGTCTGTCTGGCGCATGAATAGAGACCCTTAAATATGTCGTGAGTTATAGATGTTGTCTGTTGGTCCTTTTGTAACAGCTTATTTTTAACAAAGAAGAAATAATATATAACTAGAAATAACTAATAAGTAGGGCCGGGAAAATTTTATCGCAATTAATCGCATTTTGGAGGCGGAACTTTTGTATTCGCGTGTTCTAGCACGCCGCTTCTCTTGTGTTAGGAATTGAGGGTTATTAGGAACGCTTTAAATGCCAGAACACAAAGCACGAGAACACACACACGAGAACACACCGGGTTGGTAGATTGAACATTATTTATGTCTGGGGTGTCAGATTTATTTATGTCTGGGATGCGCGACGGCACCAGTCTCTCGCGAACGTGGCGCGACGGAACCCGGAAGTTCATGCGGGATTTACAAACACCGGTCTTGAAAGACCGACC
>JAOTRQ010056736.1:0-14179 GCA_028565875.1 Hoplisoma paleatum | reverse complement strand
TTAATTAATTACAGACCCTGTAATTAACTCGATTAAAATTTTTAATCGAGTCCCACCACTAATATATATATATATATGAACGTCTTAAATAGGATTTACATATTTTACAAATTCTATATATACAATTATTACTATATTATTATAATATAATAATGTACATTAGTTAGTGTTTGTTGTTTTGAGAATATTATTTAATAAAGCTGGTTTCTATACATTAAACGATGACAGATTCTCAGTGTTCAGCATCGCTCCAGTTTCCAGTCAGGTTTAGATTTACAGTTGTGGCTTAAGGTGTTGAACTCATTTTTTCCAGATGTTATGTTGTGTTTCCTGGATGATATTCGTGCTGTTTCCTCTCTCGCTTTTCTTTCTTTTCGATTTGCTTTCTTGTGTTTTTAGATGTTTAATAACTTTGACAGCGTCTCAAACGTTCCACTAACAGTCCAAGCAGATTTCATATGTTTGCCATAATTCCTAAATCACTAAATAATGGTTTCTTAGCATTTTAAGTATGTTAACATTTAACATTTCCACATATAGTCACCACTAACGGCATGAATACGTTTTTGTAAATAAGTTTGACACTAATTCTTCAGGTCTAAATCTTCTTCTTCACCACCTGTGATTGTTTTGTTGTGTTTGGCGAGATTTCGTTTGAGCTGAAACAAGCTCATTGTGATTTTACACCCCGTTCACCGTTATTTGTACCCTGCAAACCAAAACCAAAGAAAACAAAGACAAGCTTCCGTTATAAAAGAATTTGGTGAACAACAAGTTGCCTGGTGGTTTTGGATTTGTAACCAAAACAGCATGATAATAAAATAACAGGTTCTTAAACTGTGTTGTTTTTTGTTGTTGTTTATAGTTAAAATGTATTTGATCATATTCATGAGTACAAAGAAATGTTAGTTATTCTAGATAAGAAAAGAGATCATTTCTATTCAAGATAAGATAAGATCAGAGAATCCTTTATTAGTCCCACAGTGGGAAAATTTAATTTATAACAGCAAAGGGAAAGTCAGTCAATCCATACAAAAAAACGTTAGAAACATAAATATATAAAAACAGACAAAAATGTCTCGTTTAACAAAGCACTAAATATATATTTACAAATAATTGCACATATAACATTATGGTTTATGTCTATTTATTTATTCCCACAGAAGGTCATGTGTTCTGCATGGAGCTTGCAGGTTCGACAGACACAGAGAGATAAATGTCCATGTGTGTGTTTAATATAAACTTGTATGAAATGAGGATCCATTTCCTGTCATTAAGTGTGTCGTTATTGGCGATTTTGTCTGAGATGACTGTTATGGTGTTCCACAAGGGTTAGTCTTCTGACCATTACTATTTGTCCTTTATATTCTCCCATTGGGGTGGATCATTGATAGTTTTAATTTTGCCTATTTGTTGATTATATTTAGCTCTATTTCTCTTTTTAAGCTAGTGAGAGAAGATGTATGTAGGCTCATAGACTGTCAAAAGAAAATTAGTGACACATAGACATAAAATATACTTATACTTGTTATTGCACAGTAGTGGAGTTTCACAATTTTTTCCATAATAAATGAAAGACTCGTGGAGATCATGAATCATGATCAGTTTTTGCCTGTTTTTGCTGAATCTGCTGATTCGGTAGAATCGTAAAAAAACCCCAACAACAATTAAAGACGTATGTTTTTAAACAGGCGTTTGGATGATGCACCTGAAAGCGTGTTTATTTTGTTTATTGTCTCGTATAAGTCTTTGTTATAGAATTGTGCTTTTAATTCTATGAGTTTGTAGATGTTGTAAAGTATTCTGTGACCTGTTTCATTTCCTTAAACAGGCGTTAGATGATGGTTGAAATATGTTTTAAGTTGCTTGTTATATTGTCAATGTTTTATGTAGGATCGCATTTGAATTCTGTGTATTTAGTTGTTGTTGCTGTTGTTGTTGTGAAGCACTTTGTGACTACTGTCTGTAAAAAGTGGTGTATGAATTAATTTTACTTGCTTGCTTACTTATTTACTTATAATAAGGAATGATGGCTTAGTGGTTAATGTACTGGACTAGTAATCAGAGGGTCGTCAAGCACAACTATCATCAAGCTGCCATTGTTGGGCCTTAACCCTCAATTGTTCAAATTGTGTACAGTGGGAGAAAGGCATCTGCGAAAACTTTGTGTGTGTGTGTGTGTGTGTGAGAGAGAGAGACAGAGAGAGAGAGAGGGAAAGAGAGAGAGAAGGAATGTGTATTTCTCATTACTTACATCCAGTCAGTCCCTCACTTCTTGATTTTTTGCCCTTCTCATCAGACTGGTACGTACAACTTTGCATTCTCTTGTGTGTGTGTGTGTGGGGGGGGGGGGGACACTTTTGTGATCTCACAACATTCACAACACAAAACACATCATCTGCATTAGTTTTAAACGTCTGTATGTGTGTGAGATTCTGCTGCCGAACACTTTAACAGATGCTGAACGATGAGACTGAAACGTTTGAGCTGCTGAACAAAACTTTGTTGCATTGCTTTGATTTTGTATTTCTTTTTCTTTCGCTTCATGTGTACAGACTCGCTGTCGGCGAGGGTCTCGAATGAATTTCATCAGTAATGCAAACCAAATGTGCTCCTTCTGACATCATTTTAGAGTTCTGTACAACACGGCCAGAACAAAACCGACAATGAATCGAAAGAAAGTTGGAGAACTGTTAGTGTAGAGTTATGTTATTAATAAGATTATACTTCCAGTTTGTTCTTTTTTCGGGGTGTGTGTGTGGATGGGGGTCAGTATAATGTGAAATATGATATATCAGCTTTCCTAGAAGTTTTTATGACTTACACATTTTTACGCCCACATCCCCCCTCAAATTTCTACCTAAAACAAACAAGAAGAGTAAAACGACCACGATGTGCATCGTCTTCCTCTCGTTCTTAACACATGGATGGATTCAATTCCTCATGTCCGGAAATCCTAATTCCTAATATCGTCTCGGTGCTCCTGTAACTGTCCTGCTCGGTGTGCAGAACCAGGATTGAAGTACAAGGATCGAGCGACGTCAGTCGTCTGCTGAATCGAAACCACTTCCAGATGCAAACCTGGAACACCCTACAAGGGCTGCACCTCCGACCCAGATGCTCTGTCCTGGTTGTTTTGCTGTCACAATTTGAGCTTAGTAAATATTTGTTATATTTGTTATATATCTCCTGTTTCTAAGATTAAATTGTAGATAAAATGTACACTTGCTACAGAATCGACTAACATCTAAAAACATTACAAAAAAAATTCAATCACTTTTAAGATTTTTTATCGATTTTATTTATATTCCAGTTCGCGCTGCTAATTCGACGACAGGTTCAGCAAACATGCCTAAAGGCTACTACATCAGCAAACCTCTGGCCAGAGCGGCTGCCCTGCTGTTCCTCATCGCAGTCATCATCATCATCGCATTATCCGCCGCATACTCCAAAGAAAAAGCCAAAAATGCCGTTAACGACAAAACGGCATCACCCGTGCCCACCGAAAAGCCCCCATCCACCGATCCCTGGGACCAGTACCGACTCCCCAACAATCTTTCTCCTCTATATTACAACGTGACCCTGTGGCCTCGGCTCACCCCGGATGCTCAGGGCATATACCTGTTCTCCGGCAACTCCTCGGTCTCCTTCACGTGTCTCAGAGAGACCCAACTGATCCTGATTCACTGCCACAAGCTCAACCTGACTCTGCTCGATGGCTGGCACGCCAAGCTGATGCCGACGGACGGGGCAGCACCCGCGCCTCAAATAACCAGGACCTGGTTCCAAGAGGAAACGCAGTACCTAGTGATCAGGCTGAAGGGGGCGCTTGAGCCGGGAAAGGAGTACCGGCTCTATACGGAGTTCAGAGGAGAGCTGGCGGATGATCTGGAGGGATTTTACAGGAGCGAGTATGAAGAGGATGACACCAAAAAGTGAGTTAAAGGGTAAATTATTAATAAAATTACATCCAGAACTTTAAAAAGAAGTCATTCTTAATGAAATAATGAGGGCTGGTATATTTACTATTTATTATTTGTAAAGTGATGCGATTGAACTTGTGGCACTTGGAGATTTGTTCAAATATAAAATGAGTTAATTAAACGTTTTGAGAACGTTCTTAAATGGTGATTTTGCTAGTTAGGAATGTAGTGATGTAGAAACTGGTAAATAATGAACAGAGTGACGAAACCTTTAAAATAAACCAAAAGGGATCTTCTGTTAACCGTGTAAACAAGTTTGATCAAATATTTATGAAGTCATTTGTGATATTAATGCGTGTGAAGAGTTACTGTTGTGGTCGGAGCATCTGCTGTAACATCAACAACACGTCTCTCGTTCTCCTCGTCCGTCTCTTATTTTAGGGTGCTCGCCATCACTCAGATGCAGGCCACGTTTGCAAGAAAAGCTTTTCCCTGCTTCGATGAACCCGCCATGAAAGCGGTTTTTAACATAACTCTCATCCACGAGCCGGGAACTGTCGCCCTGTCCAACAGTCCAGAGATCAGTAAGAACGTTCACTTCCTTCCAACAATCGATCTGGTGAGTGACTTTATTAACCTGGTCTGTGCTTTCTAGGTGCAGAAAAGCTCACGCTGGACGGACGTGAGGTTATTAGGACCAGGTTCGCGCCCACCAAGAGGATGTCAACGTATCTGGTCGCGTTTATCGTTTGTGAATTCAGTTACATCAGTAAAGAGCAAGAAAACCAGAGCGTCATGGTACATGGAACAATTATTAAAACAAAGATTTCAGATCCACATCATTACTGTACATTTAACTCAATGTCTGTGTCTCTCTGTCTATCTATCTGTCTGAGTGTCTTTCAGTTTGCATGTCTGTCTATCGATCTATCTATCTAGTACCTACCTACATACCAACCTACCTACCTACATACCTACCTGTCTTTGTGTGTCTTTGTGTCTGAATGTCTGTCTATATGTCTGTGTCTATTGTCTATTGATCTGTCTGTCCATTCATCCTTTCTGCTGTCTGACTGTCTCTCTGTCGATCTGTCTGTTTATGAATGTGTCTGTATCTGTTTGCCTGTCCATTCATCTGCCCTGCTGTCTGTCCAACCGACCGTCTATCTCTCTGCCTGTCCGTCAGTTCATATGTCTGTCTGTTTATTTATCTAACTGTCTATTATTTGTGCTTTCGGAAGGTTCGAATCTGGGCGCGGCCGAAAGCCATCGAGTCTGGACACGGCAACTACGCCGTCAACATCACGCAGCCCATCCTGAAGTTCTTCGAGAAGTATTACAACGTGTCTTATCCTCTCTCTAAATCAGGTATAACCATCGGACGGGAGCGCGAGCGCCCTCTTCAGGTCTAACGATCTCCCCGACAGGGTGGGTGCATGTTTCAATGGTGTCTGATAAAGAAAATCTGACCTTCTCCTCTCACGGTCTCGCCGTGTCTCAGATCAGATTGCTCTGCCCGACTTTAATGCTGGTGCCATGGAGAACTGGGGACTGGTCACGTACCGCGAGACGGCCCTGCTGTATGACCCTCAAACCTCCGCTAACGGGAACAAGCAGAGGATTACCATCGTGGTGTCTCACGAGCTCGCTCACATGGTGGGGTCCGAAATCATCATACACACGTATAACGTTGTGCCATAAAACATGTAATAATACACGTAATAACTGCACGGCGGACGTCGTACTCTTAAAGAGACAGTACACATTTATATTCAGACCAGCTAGTCATTCAGGAATAAAATACCCAGTACTGGTCAAGAGTTAGTTAACAAGAAATAACCAACCAGCACAGGGTGTGTTTTAACCAGCTGGATTTGTTTTTAGCAAGGCTAATAGATCTTGACCTAAATGATCCATTTGCAATCTTAATTATCTTTATGAATCAAATAAATCAACATAAAATACAAGTTTTATGAGTTTGAGAGGATCAATGATTCTTCAGGTACCCAGTTAACCCATTAACGCTTCTCTTGGACTTTCAGTGGTTTGGGAACCTGGTGACACTGAAATGGTGGAACGATCTGTGGCTGAATGAAGGATTCGCGTCGTACGTCGAGTATCTGGGTGCCAATTATGCAGAACCCACCTGGAACATCGTAAAAATAAAACGACTAACAGAACAATAAACAACTTTATTGCTCCTGGTCTGTTCGGTTCTACTGACGTTCTGTTTCCTCACAGAAAGATCAGATCCTCCTGCACGATATTTATCATGCGTTCGCCGTGGACAGCCTGGCGTCCTCGCACCCGCTGTCCTGTAACGAGGACGAGGTCAACACACCGGCAGAAATCGCACAAATGTTTAACACCATTTCATACAGCAAGGTGTGTTACAGTCATTTTCCTTTCTTATAACGTATCAGACGTATCAGACAAGAATGGCTCAAATACACTGGGTGAAATGTACAACACACACACAAACATATACAGACACACATATACACAATATTGACACAAATATGCATACACACATATACACAAATACACTCATACACATACAAACTTGTACACACAGACACAAGTACACACATTTACACACAAATGCACATCTACATACATATATACACATGTGTACACATACACAAATGCATGAATACACACATGACAGGAGACGGGAACACAAAACACACAAAAATACACTTATACCCAAATCAAATCAAATTGTATTCGTCACATATACATAGTTAATCACAGTACAACCGGCAGTGAAATGCTTTAGACACACACATACACAGACACACACACACATATGGATGTGATCTATGGATCTGCTGTGTTGATTGTGTTGTGATGGATAAATGTTGTGATGTTTCAGGGTGCTGCGGTGCTCAGGATGCTCTCTCAGTTCCTCACTGAAACCGTGTTTGTTAAAGGACTCAGTGTAAGATTTTAATAAATGAATGGAATAAATCACCTCATTATAGCGGTTCAGCTACGAGCTTCGTTAAAACAAAATAAAAGGATCTTTTTCTCCTCCTGTTTAGACGTATTTGAATCAGTTTGCGTTCGGGAGCACCACATATTCAGACCTTTGGGCTCATCTTCAGAAGGTTGGTGACATTATTGGAATGAATTTACTCACTCATTCACTTTCTTTATTGTTTACCTAGTCAGGGTCACACGGGGGGTCGTGACGTAAAATGTCAAATAATCTGTTCACTCCAGTTTATTCAGAAGGAATAAACGTCTTTTCTCCGTCAGGCCGTCGATGAGACGCCCCATTTGAATCTGCCACACAGCGTCCATGACATCATGAACCGCTGGATTCTTCAGATGGGGTTCCCAGTGGTCACCATCAACACCCAAACAGGAGACGTGAACCAGAAACATTTCCTACTGGAGCCGAACTCCGTCGTGGAGAGAACTTCTGAATTCAAGTACGAAACCAAAATGGGATAAAAGATTATACACAGTTATTCCGTGATTAAAAAAAGATCTTTACTACATGGTTTGTATGTCCTCGTGTCTTCAATCTACTATATAAAAACACAGAGAAGACAAAACAAACAAAGAAACAAACAATTAGAAGAAAAGAAGTGCTCAAACTTCCGGTTATATCTGCAGATTTTATGGGACTTTAGAGTTGTTTTTACCAAATAGGTTGCAGATTGAAACCCGTAGTGCTCTTGAGTGGCGAACTGTGTGTATCTACGGGACAATTTCCCATCTCCTGTCAACCTAGTGCATGTTTTTGGGATGTGGGAGGAAACCGGAGTACCCAGAGTAAAACCCATACGGACACGGAAAGAACATGCTAACTCTGTTCAGAAAGTCTTATTGCTGTGAGGCGACAGTGCAGATATAATCAAACAAAAATGAGTTTATTGCACTTTAACTTCTCGTCAGCAGATATAATGACAATAAAGAGATTTTGATTAACTTATTATAAATATTTTATATATTAAATATAAATATGTTTAACTCTTTGTTGTAGTTATGAATGGCTCATACCCATTAAATGGATGAAGAAAGGTGTTGAACAGGATCAATTCTGGCTCCTTCAAAAGTCAGGTAACGTTTATTCACCAGATTAAGAACTATAAAGTTTTTTATGAACCTGATTCTATATTTAGATTAACTTTTATTTATCGTCGGGTGATTTTACTAATCTCACTTTCCTCTGGATTGATTTTGTTTTTCACAGCGAATCACAAACCCATGAAAGTTAGAACAGGTGAATGGATTCTGGTCAATCTAAACGTTTCGGGATATTACAGAGTCAATTACGACCCAGAAAACTGGAAACAACTTCTGAATCAACTCAATTCAAACCATCAGGTTAACAAATCTAGAAATATCATTTAGTGGAATTGATTTCAGCACTTTTATTAAAGTGTTTGTAATGACAGGTGATACCAGTGATGAATCGAGCACAAATCTTAGACGACGCCTTTAACCTGGCCAGGTGAGATTCCTGAAATGGTTCTTTTCATATCAATGTTGGTTAATAAATCGTTCACGCAGCTCTGATGGATCTTCAGGGCTTCCATCATTAATATGACTCTGGCTCTGACGATGACGAGGTATCTCTCGGTGGAGAGAGACTACATCCCGTGGGAAGCTGTTATCAGGAATCTCGACTCTTTAAAATCTCTATTCGATCGTAACGAAGTTTACGGACCGATGCAGGTCAGCTGATTCAAACCCAACCAATCAAAACTAACCAGCTTGGGACCACTTTTAATGTTTGTGTGGAGTGTCATTTAGTGTATAACTTTACAGGGTGTGTTTTGGTGTATAATTTTTATAGAATGTATTTTGGTGTTTAATTTTACAGGGTGTGTTATGTAGGATATAACTTTACAGGGTGTGTTATGTAGGATATAACTTTACAGGGTGTGTTATGTAGGATATAACTTTACAGGGTGTATTTTGGTGTATAATTTTTATAGAATGTATTTTGGTGTTTAATTTTACAGGGTGTTGTGTAGGATAAAACTTTACAGGGTGTGTTTTCTAGGATTTAACTTTACAGGGTGTGTTTTCTAGGATATAACTTTACAAGGTGTGTTTTGGTTTATAACCTTATAGGATATATTTTGGTGTATCATGTTATAGGATGTATTTTGGGGTATAATTTTACAGGGCATGTTTTGGTGTATAATTTTTGTAGGGTGTATTGTGGTGTTTTGTTTTATTAGGTGTACCTCCGTAAACAAGTCAAGCCTCTGTTTGATCATTTCACATCTATAACCAGGAACTGGACGACGGTTCCAGCGGGTCACACTGACCAGTAAAGATTGACGTTTTTCTATAACACTGATTTATATTCAGGTAATAAAATTCGGTCGATGTAATAAATGGAATCTTTTGTTTGATTACAGATTCACTCAGATTCTTGCACTGTCCCTGGCGTGTAGTTCTGGTGTTCAGGATTGCACGACTCTCACCAGATTCTGGTTCACACAGTGGATGCAGAATCCTGATCACAACATGTGAGTTTGTACGTTCACCAGGGTTTTTGTTTTTCACGGTGGTATTACAGGTGGATTGTGGGTACTACACAGTCCCGGGGCTTTTGTAGATGATGGTTAGAACTTTAAATATGGAAGGTTATATACTGTATGTTCTTTATTGTCACTCAACCGATCTACTAATTGAGCTTTTAACATCATGTTTTACTTTTTAGGTCAGATGTTTGTTGTATTGTACATCTTTATATGTTTAATGACAAATAAAGGTGTTCTATTTTTCGATTTTATTCTATTTTTAATAATATATGTTATATTTAACTATAATCACGTTGTGTTTTCTTATGAACAATCTTATTTATTATCTGTATATGATCTTTCTTGTGATTGATCATTAAATAACACTTTTAATTGTACATAAATATGTACATCTGACCGCTGCTGCGTTTGTTAGGATTAACCCCAACCTCAGGTCGACGGTGTACTGTAATGCCATCGCTGCGGGAGGGGCAGACGAATGGGATTTCGCTTGGAAGATGTTTAAAAAGGCCACAGTAGCAGCCGAGGCGGTGAAGCTGAGGTCGGCTCTGGCTTGTACCCGGCAACCGTGGCTACTTAACAGGTAACCAGAACTAGTGTTTGTGTGTGTCTCTGTGTTTGTGTGTGTGGGTGGGAGTGGGGGGTGGTGGTGTACAGAGGGGTCACGAATCTAACCAGTACTGATTCTCAGATCAGATTAACTCACTACTGTTAAACATTCAGAACTTTTAACATTAATACGGCTTTGAGTGACATCATAAGTCTTACACTTTTCACCAATACAAAAGCAACAATATTTAACAACATAAAACGTTAGCAGCCGTGAGAATTCACAAGTGTTTCACATCTCACATCATCAGTACCCAACCTCTGTTAGGACCAAGTATAGCCCCAATTCTCACAGATAAACCTCAAAACTTATTAAGGGATACAAATGTTCCCAAACAGCCGCAACAGCGAATACAGTCACACAAAGCTGATATTATATAATATAAAAATATCGATAGCAAATATTCGATCTCTGTCTTGCTTGTAATCGTTATTTGCTCACATCTAGGTATCTTGAATACACACTAAATCCCCAAATGATTCGGAAGCAGGATGCCACGGCAACCATAGGATCGATCGCCCGTAATGAGATCGGCCAACCCCTGGCGTGGGATTTTGTCCGGGCGCGATGGGAATACCTGTTCAACGTGTAAGTGCCAGACAGCACACCAAAATCTGGATTGTAGTGTAACAGCTTTAGTCGCGTGTGCTTTCTGGATGTGTAATTGGTGTGTGTTTGTAGGTACGGATCTGGATCGTTCAGCTTCTCCAGGTTAATAAGTTCAGTCACATCTCGATTCTGCACACCGTTCGAGCTGAGTCAGGTACACAACACACACCAACCATACACACACACTTCTGGTGCTGAGTTTAAGGGCCCCCATAAAGGTTTGGCTCAGTTATTATTAGACTTAATTAAGCCATTATTAGTGATCAGAGTTCTGTTATGTCGCGTTACAGCTGCAGCAGTTCCAGAAGGAAAACGCAGACGTGGGTTTCGGTTCTGCGTCCAAGGTTTTGGAACAGGCCATCGAGAAAACGACGTCCAGGATCAAATGGTTGGCGGAGAACAAGGAACAAGTTCTTCAGTGGTTCGTCTCGGAGTCGGCGTGATTCCAAACTTCACCCACATTTTACCGGACATGAACGAGTTTGTGTTTTCAGTCATCTAACTAAACAAACTCAGCACGGGAAGAAAAAGAAACGAATATTTGCTTTAGACCGTTAAAACATCTCGGATTTCACCAGCAGCATCTCACGTGTCTTTCTACCTTGTAATAAAAACATAAAACTGGAAGATTCACGTCCTAATTGTTATATAAGTGTTTGGTTTTCCGTTCCACACTTTAGCACTTTTATTTTTATCTTTTATGCTGTTGTAACCTAGTGGATAAAGTGCTGAACCAGTCATCAGAAGGTCATCGGTTCTAGACCCAACACCCTCGAGCAGGGACGTTAGAACCGTGCCAGAGGAAGTAAATGAGACTCGCCACACAGATGGACGAGAGGAAGTGTGTCGGTGTTACGTCTGGGAACAGCTGCAGTGCTGTCTTGTTTGTGTTATTAGACGTCCATCCACAAACACCACAGACTCACAAACACTTCAGACTCACAAACCTTACAGACTCACAAACTCACAAACCCTACAGACTTACAAATCCTGCAGATTCACAAACTCACAAACTCTACAGTCTTATGACCACACAGTCTCAGTCATACATAAAGCCAAACAACACACTATTACACATCAATTCAATTGGCAACACACATCACCCCACAACCTCACAGCGACATAATTCTATACAACATTATCCGCACAGGCACTAAACTGATTCCTGGAACCTCACACCTCCTAAACCGACAGCACCGGAGCAGCTGCATCATCCCACAATAAAGCGCAACACACACACACACACACACACACACACACACACACACACACACATACACAGTTTCTGACAGGAAAACCACTGATCAGGTTTGTTTACTGACTGGTCGTGTGTGTTAAAAGGTCCATGGTGAGAATGAGGTTCACTGTCCTGATTCTCTTATTTATATCTCACCAGGGAGGCTTCCTAAGAAGTGTTAATGAGAATGTGATCCTCCCGTTACCAACCGGCCCGTGTTCAGGGTCACGTAGGGTTGAGGGTTCGACAGAGCCCAGAGAATCAAGATCTCAGAACAAAAACCTGAAATTAGTTATTTTTCTAAACGGCAAAAATGATACCATTATTATTATAAACCATATTTTACAAACTACTAGATAAACAAAATGTATTTATATAAATTATTAGATGATTGAAATTATTAGAATTAATCAAGAATTAAATCAATAGAAGAATATAAATGATAGAACTATACTTCATAATAAAATTTTCTTTAGTATTTAAGTAAATAGTTCTTCTATGCATAATACAATTGACTTAAAGTGCTTTAAAAACCTGCTGTGTGTGCTTATTACTGTGTGTGTGTGTGTGTGTGTGTGTGTGTGTGTGTGTGCGTGCGTGTGTGCGTGCGTGCGTGTGTGTGTGTGTGTAAATACGCTTTACCGCACTTAATTTCTAAACTCTAAACACAAATCAAGTCCCAGATGAACAAGACGTCTCATGATTTTAATATTTTATTTGATCAAAGATATTGCAGAGAATAAATAATCATGTCAAAAATACCAAAAATAAATACGTATATAATCTATCAGATGTACAAGTTTACAATTATGAACAGGATTGCACAGATTAACAGGAATTAACCAGAATTATTTTCATTTCGTCCGTTTGTTAGCATCGTCCATAATGGCAGTACTGCTGCTGGGTGAACCAGTAATCCTGAGCTGGTGAGGAGGGTGGCACTGAAACTGGCACACTGCTATTGGGATCTGAATCCTGAAGACCAAAGGACAGTAAAAATTAGTATTACGGAAAACAAATATAATAAAAGATCATTTAAAAACTATAATGTTGTCTTCATTAAGTGTATGAGAGAGAGAGAGAGAAAGAGAGAGAGAGAGAGAGAACCCACCTGGTAGTACAATTTGTTGGGCGTACTGGGCATACTGGGCATGCTGAAGAACTCCTGACCAGAGAAGATGGAAATCTGTGGATCATCTTGACTTGCTTGGACATTGAAAGAATCTGACGCTGGTCCTGCTGGTTCCAGCTGAGCCGAGAGTTGGGAGATGTATCGGATGGTCAGTCGCAGGGTCTCGATCTTGGTCAGCGTCTGTCCGGCAGGAGCCACGGATGGCGGCAGGTAGGTCCGGAGATGTTGCAGAGCTTTGGTCAGATCTCTCATCCTCAGCTTCTCTCGCTCGCTGGCATTCTGGCGCTTAACTCCGGGGAACTTGGACCGCGGTCGCCCTGTTCTCTTCGGTGCCTCGACCTCCGGATTGATCCTGCAGTTCAGGTCGAAGCTTCCAGAGAAGATCTCGGAGAAGTTCTCGTATCCCGGTCCGTGGTGGAAGGTGGGTGGAGAGAAGCAGTTGGAGTCGGTGGAGGATGCCGGGGACAGGCTGCTGCAGGCGCTGTAGTAACCGGCATCGGTGGTGGAAAGACTCGGTTCTAGAAGGAACTCGCAGTTCTCCTGGAGCTGGAACACCGAGCTGGAGACGTCCATGCTTGCTTTACTGCTGGAGCGGCTGAAGGCTTGTGAATGGCGGTGCTGTGGAATCCTGGTGTATTTATCTAGCGTGAAGTGTGAGGTGGCACCTCCATGAGCCGCTCTGAGGCCTGAGAGGCGAGGTGACACCCCACGCAGGGGGTCTGTGGGAAAGACCGTCTCATCCCGGCTCAAGGCTGAGGTGTGAGTACCAGTTAAACACCTCAGATGCTCAACATGACTGCACAATATTCAACAATTTATATAAATCTATACATCCATAATCAGTTCATTTATTTAACTGTTATCTTATATATCTTTTCAAAACAGGAAAGGGATACATGCTTTAACGTTTAGCTTTAGCTTCAAAATAGAAAGGAACAACAATAAAACTATAACGACAACTATAATATTATAAATATAATATTATTAGTTTTACAGTTTACTATTGTTTTACAGTTTTACAGAGTTAAGGACCACCAGACCAAAAGCAAGTCCCGCCCTGTTAGGCAAGCCAATTATTATCATTTATATTAATTATTATTATTAATCGTTAATCCAATAAAAGTAATTAGAATTATTGTTATTATACTATTATGCATA
>JAOTRQ010056726.1:0-14179 GCA_028565875.1 Hoplisoma paleatum | reverse complement strand
ACACACACACACACACACACACACACACACACACACACACACACACACACACACACACACACACACACACACGATTCCATTCACAAAGTTTCTTGGCGACGACTTTGCTAATCTGTTGCCATAGAAACAACTATTTCATAGGAGCAAGACTGCGCCAGACCTGTGCTAAAGCTAAAACAGCAGCAGGTGGCGCTGGTGAGGCAGGAGAGAATAAGAAACCAGAACAACATCATTATCAAAAACATCCACCAACCATTATCAAGTTTTAACAGCGTTTAATCTGGTTTAGGATCACAGGGCGAATACACTAAACACCCGAACAGGTCTCCCGTTGCAGGGTACAGACAGGCAGACAGACACACACAGGACAATTTTAGTTATCCCCAAATAGCCTGACTACACGTCTTTGGACTGTGCGAGGAAACCTGACTACCCTGAGTTACCGAGACACGGCCAGATATGGTACGCTGACATGGGGAGAACATGCAAACTCCACAACCTGGATTGCTTTAGTTGGGATTCGAACCCGGTACTTCTTGCTGTGAGGCGACAGCGCTAACCAATCAACAAACATGAACTATAAATGTGTATTAAATTATTAATATGATTTATTATAACAACATTTCCAAATCAAGCGTTAAAGCAACACAAGAAACACTGCAGGTAAGTTGGGGGTAAGGGTTGGGGCCCGAACTCAAGCCAGGGGCCCAATCAAGCATGGACCTGGTGGAGGTGGGGCAGGAACTTGTTGCTAGTAACTAAGTAGGTAAATAGTAGGTTAATAGAATAACTTTATTTGTACCGTACAACAGGGTCCAAGCACAAGGTCAGCCATCGTATGGCGCCCCCTAGAGCAGACACGGCTACTTACTAAGCTACCACAGTCTCTCTCTCTATCTATTCGTTTATCGTCGGTTTTCACAGTTCCTGGGGTCGGACGTTAATGTTTGGAGCAGAGTTTTCCGTCCGGATGCCCTTCCTGACGACAACCACCAGTAAGTGATGGGATCTTGGTGAAATTACATGACAATTTTATACATCTCCAATCAAACTAGTGCATGTTTTGGACTGTGTGAGAAAACCGGAGTACCCGAAGGAAACCCACGCTGACACAGGGAGAACATGCAAACTTCGCACAGAAAGTCCCCAGTCTGACCCGGGGATCAAACCCGGGACTTCTTTCTGTGAGACGAAACTGTGATAGGATTTTATTTTGAGTCTATTTTTATTGGAATTCTAACAGAATACACTCTGAATTGCGGGTGTTGGCGGAGGTGTGTGTTTCTGTATGTCAGTCAAATCAAAAACTCCAGGTTCAGTTTGTTTTTTCACTTTTTCAGACAGATGGTGTTTTTTCTGTGGTCAAGCTATGTGGGAGGAACATCAAATGTACTGTTTTTTTCTTTCTTTCCTGTAAGCTACACCGCTGATAAGCTGTTTCCTCTAAAATGCCACACACATACACACTTCTTACAAACTTTAAATGATTTACTAAATTAAACAACATTTCTACTACAATAAAACAAACATAAAAACAGACGATGCAATACTGTCTGGTTATAATACTTACAAAAGTGCTTTCACTATAGCTGAAGTACACAACAGTTTAAAATACAAAGTATGAAAAACTTTGCGTAAACTTTAGTCTCTAGTTTTCAGTCCCTTGTTAAAGATGAGACTCACAAGATCTGTTAGATAAGGAAAGCTCATTCCACACTTGGAAGAAAGTACAAAGATTAGTCAGCCAGCCGTATCTTAGTGGTTAAGGTACAGGGCCAGTAATCTAAAGGAGGCCTCACTTCTACCCTCACTACTGCTGCCACTGTTGGGCCGTTAACTCAGATGCTCAGACTGTGTACTATAACTGTACTGTAAGTCACTTTAGATAAAGGTGTCTGCTAAATGCTTAAAATGTAAATGAGTCTGGATGTTCCTCATCTGAGGCTCTGGGGTTGTGTGGTACTGTGTAAGGTCTCATTAGGCCCTAAATGTTCTTTGGTGCTGATACATTTTGAGCTCTGTAGGACAGGATCAGTTATTTGACCTGGATATGTGCAGCTACAGGGAGCCAGTGAAGAGAACGCAGCAATCGGGTGATGTGGCAGTATTTTGGTTGGTTAAAAACCAGACAAGTGGCTTTAAATATATTTTTATAAAAGAATTTGTGGACCTTCTCGCACATACTACCCCTTGTATGAAGTCGATTGACAGTTTATTGACACCAGTGCCACTGTCATCAAAACAGTGATTCATATGTTAGAAGAATCTGGCAAGCCTGATGCCAGTATGAACTATGTATCATGAATGTTACATTTATTTTATTAATACTGAAAAATACTTTATCATAATAAAAGCAAACCATGCTAGTGTGACGTTCATCAATGTCACTTACTGTACTTCACCCACAGCCCACTGCGTGTGGCCACAGATGTACAACACTGATCAATGATAATGGTTTTAAAAACCTACATATGAGTTACTAATTACGATCTTGTGTAATAAGAAAATACATATAAACACAAAAGGTCATGGTTAGTACAATTATGTTATTAAGTTAAATGGCTAACCTTAACAACCAAAGCTAAACCATAGCACCGAAATGGCTAATATATAATACATGTAAAAACAAAGTGTATAATAGTGAGTAGAACACACCTACACACCATTATATAAACGCCAAAGCTCTCACTCAGTGTCATCACTAATTCTCCCACTTTCTGAGCCAACGCATTCGACTACTAGTTTTTTACTATGTTTTATGTTCCAGCCCATGAGTTGCCAAACTTGCGTATTACTAGTTTGTAGAAATAAATGAGCAGATATCCTCCTCTATTTTTAAATGCTTTTTCCATTGCAGCATATAATAGTTCTTCATTTTATACCAAAATGATGAAGAACGATCCAATTGACAAAATTGTAACATACATTTTTTTAAACTGCCATACAAAACAACCAGAAATACCCATGTACCAATACTAATACCCATTTTTTCATGGGTAAAAATTCATGGGTGCACTAGGAAGATAACTACCATGAAAACCACGAATGGCAAGGGTTTTCTATATAGTGTTTCCATAATTTGGTTCATCTGGATAGGGTTTATGGTTATAAATGCACCAATGTTTCTTAAATAAACATGTTTAAATAAAGATTGACCACTGCGGACCGGGAGAACATTGAAGCTGCCTTTGATTTCAACATATCAACCTTCAAGTTTACTTGCTATTTAACATGTACCAAGATCAAAAGCGAAACTAATAGAACTACCAGATGTGGTTGACATGACGAATGAAACTGAGTTATCTGTTCCATGCTGAGCTCCCAATCTAGCAGGCCATATTTGGTACCGTCCAGCTGGATCTGCAGGGTCATGACCAGGATGACCATAATATCTGTAAAAATCTGAGGCATTCGTCGTTTGTACAGTTTTTGAGAACACTTATACACAGAATATTTTTTAAAAGAACCAAATAAAACAAGCCATGATGTATCTAAACCACATGGATCTTCTGCAGCTGTTGAATCTTCTCCTGCAGTTCTTCTACGCAGCCCGACAGGTCCATATGCTGTAGTGTAGAGTAGATGGTCTCCAAGTTGGCATCACTCCTCTGGCTCCATAGACGCAGCATCAGGTACTGCTGCTCCGAATAAAGCCTTTCATCCATCTCCACTCTTTCCATCTGATCGTCCGAAACAGATAGCAACCGCAAGAACTCCTTCCAGCGACGTACAGGAACTTGTTTAATGATAGCGTACAGCACCGCTGACGATAAGTTCTCCCTCGTTACGTCATTGCTGTACACTGCTGGAAGAACAGTTATTCGCATTTAAAAAGTGTTACTGAAATAAAGCTGGTAATGAATGGATTATTAAAATAATGATAAAGGCAATGTACTTCAAATTAAAGACCAACATAGATCAAAGGAGGTATTAATGGCAGCAGATGTACAATCAACAAGGGTGGTGTGGTGACAAGAAGGTCCTAGGGGGTTTCCATGGGTTTATCTGGACCCGTGTATGTGTGGGTTTCCTCCAGGAGCGTGCGTGCGTGCGTGCGTGCGTGCGTGCGTGCGTGCGTGCGTGCGTGCGTGCGTGCGTGCGTGCGTGTGTGTGTGCGCGTGTGTGTGAATGGCTGTGTGCTTGATTGAGTGAATTATTGACTGTATATAAAAGGATAAAGGTCTGATGCACAGGGTGTATTCGTGTGGTGTGCCTACTGATTATGGGATGGCCGCCGGATCCACCACAATCCAGATCAGAATGAAGTAGTTGCCGATGTACGAATGATGAATAATGTATTGTTTGTTGGCTTCTGTAACTGTTTACATTTATCAACATTTTATTTGTTCACTTGTGCTTTATTTTTTTATGGTTTCAAACTGCAGGCAGATATTTAAATCATTCTTTTTCTTTGGCATGTTGAATAAATATTATTAGTCACTCTTATTTACACAAATTGTGTGGTCTTGAAGTTTGTGAACTTTTAGACGTGATGTAACGGTGGCTTTCTCTCTCTTTCTCTCTCTCTCTCTCTCTCTCTCTCTCTCTCTCTGTGTGTGTGTGTGTGTGTGTGTGTGTGCTACTACGCATGCGTGTGAGTGTGGCGCGTTTTCGACCATTACAATGATATGCTTTTTCTAGTCCTTATTCAATATTTGAACCACATATACATAACCCGATTGCCCCCCGTGCCGCCCAGCAGTGGCTATGTAGCAGAGCCTAGATTTGAATCCACAATCTTCCAGTTGATAAAAGCTCTACCCACTACGCTACAGAATGTTTTAAAAAATTATGCAGTCAAAATTCCCACATTTTGTTGTTAGCACAACCGGAGTGCAATGGCGGAGCCTTACCCTTTTTATTAGATAAACCACATTCTTGATAAAGGTCTCACCCCTGCCTTGTAAGTAATTATGCCCACTAGATGGCACCCAGCTGACGATTTTGAACTGAGGGGATTAGAATATTGAAACTGCTGTGCTAGCTCTGTCTCACTGCGCCACATGGACTACTGAGGTTTTTGCTTCAAATCCAAATTAATTTTCAAATTAATATTTTACAGTACTAGTTTTTTTTTGTACAATATAAAAAATGTGTCAAAAAACAAAATGTAGAAAAAACCTGATAATGAGTTTAAACATACATCTATCCATCAATCTCATTTTAGCACTGTTTAATCCTTATTACGGTCACGGTGGTACATGCACAGAGCGAATTTAATAAACTCCTGAACAAGTTACCAGTCTGTCGCAGACACACTGGACAATTATTAGTATCTCTAATTAAGCTGACTGCATATCTTCGGACTGTGGGTAGAAACTGGAATATTCGCTGGAAATTCACACAGACACTGGAAAAGCATGCGAACTCCAAACTGCCTTACCCAGGAATCCCAAGCCTTCTTGCGTGAGGCGATAGTGCTAACTATGTCACAGTGCCACCAGAGTTTAAATGTCCAATTAAAAAAGTACATGGAGAACATGGAGTCGAGTGGCATTATTATGACCAAATTATGTCTTACTTTTGGCGGAAGTCACAGGAGCTGGATTGTTGGGTGTAAAAGGTGTAGAAAGCAATCTCGACCTAAATGGGTATGAATGCATCATTGCAGATCATGATCCTGATGCAGATCCTGACGAGGATTTTCCATGGGGCATATAGAATTTGTGTCTATTTAGTCAAGCCCATCACTGAATTTTGAATATCAGGGAGAACATGCAAGCACTGCACAGAAGAGCACTGCCTTGCTGGATGATCGCACCAAAATCTTTTCTGAGGTAACATTTGCTCCCCATTTATATCCTGTGCTCATGATCTAATGTCCAAATACTTTAGGCCGGAGATGGATTACACATGACAGATGATTAATAGGTGTTAAAGCAGGAGAGTGAACAGCAAGGTTTGAAAGCACAGCTGACTTTTCTCTTTAATACCTTTTTATTTTCCCTGAAGATATTTTAAAAAGCTGACACACACACACACACACACACTGCACCACTGCTTTTTTTCAGTCCGTAGTTTTGACTCAGATTTTATTACCATCAGTATGCAAATTGCTTGACATGCTTGAATTTCTCAAGTCATGCTGGTTTAAACAGACCAAAACACGTTACAACAGCAAAAGTTTATCTCTCTAGTTTCAGTGTGTGACCAACAGTAACTGTTTAACACTTTTAATTTCAATGTTACAATATTTGCGCTCATTACATGCTCTACTAAACCATAATTTCCAGCTAATAAATTGCTCTCTAACCACTGCAGCTTCAGTAACATCAACTTCAAAATATTCTATACATGTTCTGACCAAACTGTCCATGACCGTCATTAATGTGACATGTGTATCAATTGAAACTTGTGTGATGAATATGACCCAGGGTTTAAAACATGACGTTAAAATGCTCAATAAATAAATAATAATAAAAGTATTGCATTGTAGTCCCAAAGAACGAGGGTTGAATGTAGGAGTAGTTACACATCAATCACATCGACTACTGAAACATGTACAATATATGCCTGTGTAACATTTACACTATAGGTGTTATGAACTTATATACTATAGGACTGAGAATCACATATGCAGTCACTCCGTTGCTAGACTGTGTACCACACAGTACCAGGAAACCTGGGTTTGAATGAGTGGGTGAATGTTGCCCTGCAATTAACTGGTGTCCTTTGACAGACATTTTAATTTACCGCAGCACTTACATATTTTGTGTTTTCGGAGGGTCTGAGGTGACGTTGCCATAGAGACAGTTCTCCGTTTGAGCAGGTCAGCTGTGCAGGTAGAACCCTGATTTGCATAATTCTAATGGAATGTGATGGCTCAATGAGATGAGATTTATTCAAATTAAGTAAGGTATTAGGTCTGTGTACAATGTATTATTATTATGATAAACATTTGTGACATTTCACTAATGGGTTATTACATAATGACCTTTATACTACCGACAATAAGTTATAAACTTCTAGAAACCATGAAAAAGCAAAAAAAAAAAAAATCCCTGGAATTCTGGAATTGCCCAGAAATGTCTTCTGCAACAACTATTCATTGACATTGGATTTACCTCTATATACAATGAATTAATGAAACACACTCTATTATAATTAGCAGAATTAAGACTTGAACACATCATTTTGGAACCTCTGCTCTGCCATCTGGCCGGCTTGGTGCCTACATGATCTACGATTGGCTGTTGTTCATTGCCGGAGAGAGACTCTTCATAATCAACTGTTCATGACCGTTACTGGCTGACAGAGGGTGCGTGCACAGAGTCGATGGATAATGTGTTGATCAAGCTGCCGCTTTACATGCACAAACACTGATCCACATATCAACTCTGTGTGGGATTTTCTGGTATGCTAGTTTCCAAAGACATGCATTCAGGTTATTTGGCGATACTGAAATTGTCCTGTCAGTTTGTTTCAGTACCCTGTAACAGAACTATTCAAGGGTTTACTATATTCATCCAGGATGTCTTCCATCGTGACATTAAATAGGATTAAGTTGTGAAAAAACTAGATGGTGGATGGATAGATTAGAGAGAAATTTGGTGAGTAAAACACACAACCAACACACACCAAGTATAACAGACAATGTGCTGCTGTTACTACTCAGTAGCAACACTTCAACACTGACTGTGATGACCTAGAGAAAGCTTTTCACACATAGAATCTCTGAACACATTAAGCTTTCTTTTCACCACGTCTCACCAGAAAACACCTCCTGATGCTGGAAAAAAAAATTGGTTGGCTGGATAGTTACTGTATATAAACTGTCAAAAAATAGGTATGTTATGAAACTGCTAGAACATGTGTGGTACTGTTTAATGTTTATTCTTTTTTCAGATACCTAGGAACAAGCTTCGGTCCAGCTCTCTCATTAACACGAACAGTGTTGATTCTATTTCATTTCAAGGAGCTGCATATAGAATTGCGGTCAAAACCGGTACTGCAACCAAATTCTAAATACTGTAGAGCGTTCAATCGCTCTACAGCCATGGCCTGGTGGTTAAAGAACTGGCCTTATGATTGAATGCCATTTCGATTCTGAGAGTCAACAGGTCATGATTGAATTGCCATTGAGCATGGCACTGAGCCCCTAACTGCTCTCCTAAGCTGACCAAGCATGTGTGCACACTGCTGCCCCCTATTCCGTGTTCAATCGTGTGTGTAAATGTGTGTTTCACACCACGGATTGGGTAAATAATATAGCTGAATAATTTCTATTTGTGTAAAAGGCACAGCTGTGAAAAGGGATTCTAAAATATGAAACCCCTCCTCATTCCCCCCAGACTAGTGGTTGCCAGATCCGGCAAGATTAAATTTAACACCTGAAACATCAGCTGGATCAGAGAAGATACACAAATGATAACACAACCTTGAGGGCATATTGAGTTTCAGGTAACACGGTACGTCTGTCTATTTGATCTATCGCTGCTGTAACCATCTGCACATCAGCTCTAATGGCCTGTTCTATTTGAATTGGTTAGCTTTTACTGCCATGTTTAGACAAGATCACAGTAATCTGATTGTTAGCTTAGTAACTATGAATGTTATCTTGATGTTAAACATTGCCAACAGCAAATACGGCCCCACTAATCATATTGCTTTGTAATTTTTCAGATTGGTATTTGTTAAATTTAGTGAAGCAGAAGTTTTGGCACGTGGCACGTTTACCAAAGAATAATTATCCTAGACCAACCAGACCGTGATCTATGTTTGAATGACAGAGGTGCAATATAGTGCTTTGTCAGATGACCTGGCCTTCACAATGAACTAATCTTGACTCTGGATCGCAGAGAGATGCCAAAGCAGTCAACGGTGAACTCCTAAAAACCATTCCAGATGGCTACATCATGTGTTTATTGAGAAAACAACAATCACAAAGCCAAGTACAGTGTCCAAAACAGTCATCAAAGTATACGATGACCAGATATAGTCTGCATTTTAAAATAATTTAAATTTTGGCTTGTTTAACAATATAACACTGTTGTGTCCTAATAATTAAATGTTTTCCCACTGCAATTATTTTTTTTTCTTTTACAGCACAACCTCAGTTTGGGTGTATACAATTATATTCTGGTAACCAAGTACTTTTATATCATTGCAGACCTTGCAATACATCGGCCAACCATAGATTCACACACACACATGTACACAAGACCCCTAATACATACCAGAATCATTTCTTCTTTCTGAATTTCTTAAACCTCCGTCTCTCATACAAGTGCCTCAAACATAGTCAATCAGAATAGAAGTCACTGCAGTGGCAAGGAGATAATTGCACAGGATGCACTTTAGGACAATCCACCTTTCAACCCATCGCTTAAAGAAGTTGTTCTGGTACCAGACACTTTTAGTCCCTCGCATACGTCTTGTGAGATCCAATTGTCTTCTGGTCAGAGCTGTTATCGACATCATATAAAGAGTCTGCTGCAATTTGCCCTTATACTGAATTTCATTTTACCCCCTATTTGTTCTGAGTGACTGGTATGTTCCGTGCTTGCTTCTTCAGGCTGAACGCATCGAATCTGGTTGCTTTACCATTCTGAGTGGAGGAGGGGGTTTGTGGGTGTGCATGAATAGCAGATGAGCTTTGGCTATGCCTTGCAGAGCTGGAGCATCTCTGCAGTAGAATAGGTCTTACGTTCTAACACACACGCACACACACATACACACTCACACGCACACACATAGACCGGCACCACACTGACGAGCAGATAACAAGCCGGTACTGCCTGTATTCCTGTGACAGATCTAAGGGACAGATGGAAGAAGAGCAGGAGAGGGGGAATTGGATGAGGATGGTGAGGATTGATACCAGGAGGGACAGGATAAGAGCAAATGAAGCAGCATAAGAAAGGAAAAGGAACAACTGACCAAGCAGGTATGTGATGGTGCAGTATTACTACAGAATCGTTCTACATGGTGGTTCAGGATCAAATTCACTCTGCACTTTGGAGTCACATGGAAAACTGCCAAACTGATCTCAGATCAGCTCGAAGGCAGAACTTCTATCTGCTATGGTGTGTGCATAAATGCATAGAGGATTTTTATAGGAATACAGGCATATTGACCATGAAATGAATGCCCAATTACACATAAAACAGTGTGAGGATTTGACAGCGAGAGAGAGAGAAAGAGAGAGAGAGCGAATGATAGAGAGAGTACTGTATCTAAGCTGTATTCTTATCATACATAGCTTCTATGGCTTTTAATGCACCCTAATGGATCTTGAATAAAATTTTAGTGATAGATTGTGCGTACATGCTTAATTTCTCCCATCATCTATTCTGCAGAGAGAGAGCGAGAGAGAGAGAGAGAGAGAGAGAGAGCAGCACTAGCAAAATTGCTCTGCAGGCAAACATCAAAGCAGTGATGGTGAGATAGTAGAGGACGAGAGAGAGAGACAGCAGTAGGAAAGTGGTAAAAAGGTCTCTATTATACATGATGGAACAACTAAAAAGAAAAAAAAGACAACAAGAGAAGAGAAAAAGAGTAGAACAGATTTTTTACTTCCACTTGGTTGGTACATGTATGTAAACTCATTCTTGTGTATGATTTTAATTATATTTAATCTTAGGGGTCTGCATTATGTAAAGTGCTGGGCACAGTCAAACATGCGTTTGGGTAGAAAATCCACAATGACAATCTATGTTGGGAGGACATTTTACCTAGATAATGAGATGGATAGATGATACCTGACCTACCACTGTAGGCCAATTTTATCACAAAACTCTTGCAAAGCAAATGAAAAGATTTAGCTTCAGAATTGGGAGCGTTAAACTAGGAAGTTGCATTTTTCAATAATCTATCAACATCTGCCCTGGGAATGGCTATGATCAATGACTATTATTTGCTGTTATTGTCGAGATAATAACAGCAAATTATGTTTGAAATAGAAAGAAAGAAAGCATTGAATCTCAGGATTGGGTTTTTACAAAACAATGAGCTTGGGGTGGAATCTTTCTTAGCATTGGGGCACCAGGGACAGAAAATCAGGAAAAAATGTGAAAGGTCAGTTGTTGGTGGTCAGTTGGTGGTCATATTTTTTACAGAATTTATCCTATGGTGTTAAAAGAATAAATAGTAATCAGTATGTGGGAAAAAATTAAAGGAAGGAGAAATGTCATTTAGGTAAGACACAATGGTTATGTAGACAGATAAAGAAAAAAATGGAAGGAAGGAATAATAAATAAGGCATAAAAGCGAGAAATCGAGATTTACGATGAAGACACAGAAAAGGGATGATGGGAAAGACACAATTTCCATCAGGAACTTGATAAGAACGTATTGCAATAATAGTGTCAAAATGATCAAAGGATCCATGTCCTGATTTATGGCTTTTAAAAACCATAAGCACCAAAAGATCAAGAAAGTTAGTTAAATAGACAGAAAATATTGCTGTACATAAGACTCTTCCTGGTCAGTGTTATGGCAGGTCTTGTTACACTGGCAGACAAGACAGAACAGTGAGCCAATTCATAACAGGGCAGTGAGAAAGCAGTGAGTGTCTCATTATTGAGATGACAGATAAAGACCTATATCTGTCAAAAATGAACCCATTACCAGGATACTTTAGCAAGTAACTAACATTATAATTAAGAAAACCTACAGTATTTCACCACTGTGCTTTTTTCACACATAGGAATTATTCTTCTGCATTTAACCCAATCCGTGGGGTGAAACACAAAGTTAGTGCACTTTCCCGGCATGGTTGGCAGCCCTAGCCATGCCGCCCGTGACGCAGTTAAGGGTTTGGTATCTTGCTCAACGTTACCTGTTGACTCTCGGAACCAAACTTTCTGATCACAAGGCTATATCTGTAATCACCAGACCAGAGCTTAACTATTTAACCAAAACAAAACAACAATCATATCATTAGTACCAGAGAAACAAACATAAATTGGCCCTTAGCAGTTGTCAATATCTTTATCTCACCAGGACAAATCAATAAGCGCTCAGTGAAATGCAGAATCCACCAAAACAATAAAATTAAAATACCAGAGCAGGATAAAGACAAAAAAACAATGAGAACAATGAGAACACAGTGTTTCCTGTCGTGCTTGCTACTCGATCCACCATCATGTGACAACCCAATTTATTATGGTTAAATAGAAGAAAAAAACATGTAAGTGGTAGATTATTCTGTCTATTGTTTTTAAGGTTATGGTGTATAGAAAGCCTATTTAGGGGAAACTAGGCATAGACTCTCACACACTCACACATGCACATGTATTTCAACCTAAAGATAACTGAGGAAATTATTTATTTCTTGTTCTTGTTTGGAGGCAAGCTGGTAAAGACTTACTCTGGGATTACCAGACTGCAGTGGAACCCTGGGAATCAATCCTTTGTGTAGAAAGCACTCTCTGATTTGCAGTTTCAGAATCAGTCCCAGAAGTAAAAAGCATTTCAATACGCTCAGTCACAAATTTGTTTCATCGCAACAGCACGATTCCCCTGGAGGACAAGCTGAGAACGGCACAAACCTTGCACTGAAAACATTTGGGAACTCGCTGTTTCACTCTTTCTGAACACAGCATGAGAAGAAAAAGAATTTAAACACTAATTACAGTACACAGGAAACAGTTGGATGAATTTCGGGTAGCGAGGATTATTGTTGATTCAATGTAAAGCAAAAGAGTGGGTGCCACACAGCAGCATGGCTTCAGGGATCAGGGTTTAATCCCTGTCTCTGCTTTCAGTCTTGCAAGAGATGTTTATGATCTGTAAAAGGCTTGCATATAGCAGGAAAAAAACATTGAATTGTAAGTGAATTGATGAGTCTGTGGGACTCTGAAATAAAGTAGCATTATGTTTAGTATGGTGCTGATTATTACTGTAACATCGGCTTCCTTGTTTAGTCCACAACTGTCTCATACCCAATGTTACTGGTTAGCCCTAGATGTATAATGTCAATGGTTTTGTTAGTTCTTTGGCAGTGTCTATGTGTAGAAATATCAGTTCTGGGGGCCCAGCCCATCTGTGGTAAAAGTACTGTTAATCCTAAAAACCAGAGCTAGCATCTCTAATACATCGTTTCAAGTCTCAGCTCTGCCACATGAATGATTGGCCTGTTGTTCATACAGCGTTGGATTAAATAATCATCTGAAAAGGAACGTAATGCAAAAATCATGATGAAATAAGTACAATGAAATAAATAAAGACCAACAGTCTCATTTGTTTTACACAACAGAATTGTTTGTCACTGATATGTTTTGGTGCAGCAGAAAGCTGTTTAGCACCAGATTGTAATGCTTCAGTGATAATTACAGCAGGTGTGTTTGTGTAAACGTGTCCTAGTAAACGTCCCTGTCAGGATAGTTAAACAGAGGGAACACAATGGTGAAAAAGTGCATTCCTTATTAATTTCTGCAACTATTTGCCCTGTTTCAGTTTGCACATGTCATGACATTTGATTTTATTCAGAACTGAATCACAGAAGTTGTGGCCCAGAATCCAAGACCACCGACTCACCAGAGCACAACTATTCAAATATTTCCTAGATAGAATTATGAAATCTGATTTTGTCACACAGATAACTTAATACTGTTTGTATGTTCTCTCCTGTAGACTTGGCATTCTTACTATTGCATGGATTGTTTATTGTAGTGAGTTGAGCTATTTCAATAACTTGTAGTTTCGTACTGGTTGCATTTGATGGTACGGTTGATTACATCATGAACTGGTTTATTAGTAAGTTTATTATAAGTTCTTAGGGCTTGAATCGGTTCTACAAAATTTTTTCGGTTTCACTAAAGTTCATAGTAGTTATTAGTCATACTAGATATTTACATATTAGTAAGTGTTAATCAAATTTGCTATAACAGCAAAGAATGGGGCAAATAAGTTTTACATTATTGTATTTTGTGTACTATGTGTATCTGGTGCACACAGGAAACCTGTTAGTCTGGGGCATGTGTCATGCTGTCTTCTCGCTTCACAAGTTTTTGAGGAAAACTAGATGTGATGCATAAGATACCCTGAGGAAGAATTTAGCCTGTGAAATGAAGTGTGTATTTGTGTAGCTACAGGAAAACGATTTTCATTCAAAATTCCCACATGGTTTTATTACATATGCAGTCAGAAACAGAGAAGAACTCAAGCATAACTCTCTCTCTCTCTCTCTCTCTCTCTCTCACACACACACACACACACACACACACACACACACACA
>JAOTRQ010056716.1:0-14181 GCA_028565875.1 Hoplisoma paleatum | reverse complement strand
ATACAGTTTATTCTTCTTTTTATAACCTACCTTATTCTATTTTTTAACTTCATTGTTTACATTTATTGTTTACATTTTTTATCTATTTTCATCAATCTTGTAAAATTTAACTGTAATTTCCAATGTTGGGGGGAAGTAGTTAAAAAGCCGGTTGTACTGTGTATAAATATGTATGTAACGAATAAACTTTGATTTGATTTGAATCAGAAACCATGGTTAAATTAAATTATTCCATAAGAATGATTGTTAACATGGCTTTATCTGAAAACAAAGCAGCAACTGTTATTCAGTTTGAGTTTCTACTCAAAAGAATCTTTTAAATAGCTGCCAAAGATTTGGGATATTAACAGCACTAAATGCATTTAGGATAACATGATTGACAGAAATGTAATGTCAATAAATCCTTTTGGCTGTTCCCACTCAGTTTGTTATCTGAATTATTGATTTGGCATTTCTTTTATGCTGGATTCACTTTCTAAAGCAAACCTTGTATTTGTCAGGGCTTGGGGCTTAATTTGTAATGGACTTTGTCCCTTGTGTCATCATACTATATAATCTCATTATATACTGTAGTATGATGGCACACGGGGGGGGGGTCATAGGACAGAACAACAGTAGTATAATTAGGTTGATCATACCAAATTGTGAAGGTGCAACAAGAATGTGCAATATATAATTTTCCCAGAGGAAAGTTGTTTATTGACATTTGCATTTACACTCGAGCATGTTTTTAAGCTGATCAAAAGTTTTAAGACCACAGCCTTCAAAAGCCAAAATCTGTGCAACAGTTTTTAATCAGTGTCAAATTTTTTCAAGTATTCACCCTGTCAAGACCTATTGTTTGTAAAAGCATAAACTCCCCACGTCCACTTACAGTATCTTGCAGGGCACATTGCTGGTGATCATTGTCACTAACATCATCGTCAGAACCAGTAAAATCATTATCAGAATAATCATCTAAAATAGTTTGCAAAACCTCACTTGTAGTAAGCTTACGCTTTATCGTGTTCCCCACTTTTGGTATTCTGTAAAGATCAATCATGGCCGTTGTGCACAAAAAAAATCTAAAATAACCCACAGGTTGCCTAAACAGTCTACCAATAATATATACGCCAGTCCATGGTTATATCACACGCCAGGCAGCACATTTATCAAAGCTGTAAGGCGTAAGCATTTGTGCTACTGCACCAGATATATCCGGCATATGGCGGCTAAGTGGATAAGCAATATGTTAGAACTCCGGTAATGATGAACGTGAGCTGGAGATATGGTTGGCGGAGTCTGAACAGGTGATCCCATGGGGTGCATTCTGGGAGTTGTGGTCCCAAGTGAGGAACTACATAAGTAGCAGGCATGACACATAAAACATCGCCAGACTCCTGACTACAGTATCTGTAATCCGTCAAGCTTCATAGCTTACCAAAGTCGCGTATTTTGACAAGTGCTGTGTACCACTTACTAACTGTATACCACATAAATACCATGCACCACCTACAAACTGTATACCACATAAAATTGGTTTTAGATCAGTAAGCACAATCAGATTTCATACATAAGATGCATTGGATTTTAAGGCACACCGTGCTTTTTTTGACAATTAAAAGCTTTCAAGTGCTTTCATTTAATCTATTTAAAAATTCTCTTATAAACACAAACTTTGTAGAAACTTTAAGCTTTAAAGATGATGAGATAACCTTTAAATCACACTGTTAACATTTCAAGCCAATACTCTTAGCATGGATATTGGCTATATACAGGACATTTTATATTTTAGAAAGCTTATGTAAACAAAATTGTTACAGCAATGTGACAAGTGTGACAGTACTTTTTATCCAGCCAGGTGAATTTCCCCTGCACCGACCATATGACTGTGCCATCAATCTCCTTCCTGGGGCCCTGCTCTCTTCCAGTCGACTCTTATCAGTTGACTCGCCCGGAGACTATAGCGATGGACCAGTATATCGTCCTGCATTTTGTAAAGATGCTTTGAGACAATATCTATTGGAAAAAGCGCTATAGAAATAAAGTTGACTTGACTATCTCTCAGAATCTCTGGCAGCTGGACTCATACAACCGTCCACATCCCCGCTCGGTGCTAGTTTCTTTTTTGTTGAAAAAAAGGACAAGTCTCTTCGTCCCTGCATCGACTGCCGAGGTTTAAACGCCATCACTGTGAAAAATAAGTATCCATTGCCACTTACCAGGTCGATGCTCGAATGCCTCCAGGGCACCACTGTCTTTTCAAAACTTGACCTCTGGAACGCCTACCATTTAATCAGGATCTGGGAGGGTGACGAATGGAAGACCGCGTTCAAGACCCCACGCGGTCACTTTGAAAACAGAGTGGTTCCGTTCGGGCTTACAAATGCCCCCGGTGTTTTTCAGGCATTCATAAATGATGTCCTTCGTGATCTCCTAGGTAAATGCATTTTAACCTACCTTGACGACATACGGGTCTTCTCCCGCACATTCCCTGAACACAGAAATCATGTACGGATGGTTCTACAGCACCTGATCCAGAACCGTCTTTTTGTCAAGGCAGAGAAATGTAGACACGGTTCCCTTCCTGGGTTTTATCATTCGCCCAAATCAGCTTCCGGCCCGACCCGGAAAAGATCCAGGCAGTAGAATCATGGCCGTCGCCAACAAGCCGGAAAGAACTCTAGCGCTTTCTGGGGTTCGAAAATTTTTGTAGGTGCTTTGTTCGAGGTTACAGTCAGGTAGTGGCACCCCTGTCACGCCTTATCTCCACCAAGGTGTTTTTTTCCTGGTCGCCAGAAGCTGAATCCATCTTCGCCCACCTGAAATCCCTCTTCACCACAACCCCGATTCTTATTCAGCCCGACCCACAGAAGCAATTCATTTTTTAATTGTCTCTGCCACCAGCATCGGAGCATTTCTCTCCCAACGGAGTGAAACAGATTTACGAATCCATTCTTGTGCTTTCTTTTCCCGACAGCTGACCCCTTCTGTGCAGAACTATGGCATTGGAGATCAGGATTGGAGATCCTAGCTGTTAAGCTCGCACTCGCGGAGTGGCGACACTGGCTGGAAGGCTCAGCCACCCCTTGTCTGGTCTGGACAGACCACAAAAACCTGGAATACATCCATTCGGCAAAACGCCTCAACTCTCGGCAAGCTCGCTGGGCCCTGTTCTTTAGTAGGTTTAATTTTCTGCTCACCTACCGACCGGGGTCTAAGAATACAAAACCAGATGCTCTCCCCCGGATTCATGAGCCCGACGAAACCAGTCCCGAACCTACCACAATCCTGGCACTTGAATGCATAGTATCATCCCTGACCTGGCAGGTCGAAGAACGCGTGGGCAGGGCTCTACTAGAGGAGCCTGATCCAGGAGGAGGACCCCCTGGCCGACTGTACATTCCTCGAGCGTGCAGACCGCTCGTTCTGAGCTGGGGGCACGACTCTAAATTTTCTTGCCACCCAGGTGTCCGTCGCACCACCCATTTTATTCAGCAGGGCTTTTGGTGACCCACTCTTGCAGCAAACGTCAACAACCCTTCCCAATCACATGTGAAAAATATGACCCGTCCCTGGTCAGACGTGGCATTGGATTTTATCACTGGCCTTCCCATTTCCAACGGCATGTCCACTATCATGACTGTGGTGGACCGCTTCTCCTTCAAGGCCGATCGTTAATTGTACTCCCATCTGCTCCCTTCTGCCCTAGAAACGGCAAAACATCTGTTCTTCCATGTTTTTCGTTATCATGGCCTTCCGAAGGACATTGTGTCCGATCAAGGTCCACAATTCACCTTTCAAGTCTGGAAGGCATTTTGTAAGAGGCTGCACATCTCTGTCAGCCTCTCATTTGGTTTTCACCCTGAAACCAATGGGCAAACGGAGCGGACCAACCAGGAGGTCGAGGCTTCCATACGATGAGTTACTGCAAAACACCCTGACCAGTGGGCCCTTTTTCTGCCCTGGGTAGAATACTCCATCAATACCCCGCTACTCTCCCATCAGGAGACGAAGATTGATGTACCCTCCGTCCAACACCACCTCAAGAGGTGATATAAAATCTGGGAGACCACCCGTGCCGCTCTTGAATTATCTCGGGATGCCATGGAAAGATCCGCAATTGGAGGTAGGTATACTTCATTTACTGGCCAGTCTTAATGGAAAGTAACACAGTGTTTTGGCAGCTGTCATTGTGTTGAACCTCACTGTTGAGCACTCTAGTAAGATATTAAAATAAGCCCACATATATTTACCCATGTCTCAATATCTGATGATATGCCAGGCCAATAAAACCTCCTGGAGATTGCATCTCTGGTTTTTCTTTGACCACAGTGAGTTCCAATGCTGCTGGCATGAAATTCTCTGAAGATACTGTTTGCATCTTCTATGCCACAGACAACTTTTGTTTTCAGGGCAGATGAAGTGCCTTTGTGCCGTTTGTAATATAATTCACCATCTGTGAAACAAGTCATGTCAAAGCAGTGGCAGTTCCAGAAAATGACAAGTAGGGAGCCAGGCTGGGGCTTGTGGCAACATTACAGTGTCCTATAACATTACATCATCATTGCAGGAATTAAAAATAAAAAGGGGGAGGTGAGCTTGTCTTTACAGGAGCACAGGCCCCCACTGGCACCCTAAAATCAACACTATAGAAAAGTTGAGAAAATAATAAAAAACATTAATCAGCTTAATTATTGAACTACATTTACAACTTTTCTAGCCAAAATAAATTACAATTTACAGCTATAAAAACTGAAAAAATAAACTTGCTGTGCTGGTTGAACTACTAGCGCCAATCACCATACTGCACGTGGTACACTCATTTAGCCATTACTCCTGTACTTTCATTCATCCCTTTATCTTTGCATCCTCCCAAAGGAAATCGTTCATCTTTTTTCCCCTTCAGCTATAATAGCTGAAACTAAATCGTTTGTACTTATTCTTACCTTACGTTACCCATACGTTTGTGCCTTCTTTCTGAAATTGTTTTTTTTCTTCTAATTTTGTGAAGCCAGCGGGATATATGCCGTTTGATTTGTATGCGACTATCTGTTTATAAATGTTGGGATCCATTGCTAATCTACAATATTACAATTAGAACGACCAAAAAAGGGCGATAAAACAGACCGTGAAAAACAAATATGTTAGTCTTAGTCGGAAACTGATGTAAAGTTGACGTGTAACGTTGGATAATCACGTTTACTTTAGGGAATTAGGGAGCGTCTCAAAAGTGACAGTTTGTAGTGTGCACAAGATTAGCAGAGTCAATGATGGATTAGAGCTAAATAAAAGCTGTACAACAAATTTAACAAATGAATCCAGCTGTATTGTGTGTATATAAGTGACAATTATCAGCCACAATCATTAAATTTTTGATCAATGATCAACATATATTTGAATCTATAATTTGTTTAACAAATAATAAAAGATGAGTGGGTTGCAAAAACCCAAAGGTTGTGGCTTATAATTGCCACTCATAAACATATATTACAGCTCTAACATGTTATTAGCTTTTATCCATTACTGTCACTGCTAATCTGGTGCATATGCAGCAATGCAAACTGTCACTTTTTAGATGCTCCGTAACTCTGATCAGAAAATCAAACCTCAAACTTCAAACAAACTTTACATCAGTTTTTCAGCAAATTACATCATGTCGCTCACATCTCATCTTACAAATACATCATATGTCGTAAAATGACACTTAAAATGTGCTTTTACTACTATTATGACATGCATTTCAAGTTCAAGTCCAAGTAGTTTTTATTGCCAATTCTGCATACATACATAGGATTGAAATTGCGTTACTCCCTTCCCGATTTTCGATACAAAAAGACGAGGTCTTTTGCCACAGGTCACAAATGTAGACAATCATGAGACAAGAGACACAAGACAACCGTGCAATCAACGAATGAGACTGTAATAGAGAGAAAGGTTAAAAGTTGATAAAGTAAAGTGAACAAGTGCATACAGTTATTTAAATGTCACAGTAGAATTTTTAACAGGTGGACAAACTAAGAACTAAATTAGCTTGACTTAATCATCTTCTGTAGTCATTGGTAACTGTTCTTTGATCTTTCTGGAGATGATCATTGGCTGAGCTTTTAGTTCATTATTTAAATGTTACCAATGTATATAAAAATCCCCTGCCTTCATCATAAGTACATTATACAAAGTAACTGCTGTTAGCAGACCCAGCACAGGTGCACAATCATCAATTAATGTAATAATTATTATAGTTAAACTTCTTAGTATATCCATCAAGAATCACATACCCCAAAAAAGAAAAAAATATAATAATTAACAATAATATAGTTAAACAAATGTGATTAGTCTCTGTATAATCTCTGCAGTCATGCCGATTCCAAGCGTTACAGTCTAAAGACAAGCAGTCAAAATACAGAGATACTTAAATTGGCCTGTCTGTGTTTGTCTCTGTAAACAAACTGGCAACTGTTCAGGTGTTTGGTGTATTTGGTGTACACAGTGTGTCACTGGAATGATTAAGTGGTGGTAAAATGGTGCAACGGATGATGGCATAGTACTTAGTTTTGTCACCTCACTGACCACCATCAAAATGACAAAATAGGCCAAAAAATAAGCACTTCATCCTTTAATTTGATATTCGAGGGAAAAGAAAATGCAACAAAAGTATGTTAATTTGTGCCCTTATTGTTTAGCAAACACTCTTACGAGTTTTACTGTCTTCTGCTACTTACTAAAGACACCTCATAATCATGCTGAAGGACCAATCACCAACCATGCCAGTCAAAGAAACTCACATATCTTAGTTCTGGCACAAAATACTTGCATCCGTTTTGGATCATCGCATTATAAAAGTATTGATTTTATATGGATCGTGTGATTTTAACTTCTGGTGTTAACGTTCACATATTCACATGCCACAGAAAAGGTTTAGTGTACACCAACATGACAAACATGTTTTGAGCTGTAGAACTTTACTGCTGTATAGAGTTAACAAGCCCATTACCAGACACAATATTGTGGCTCATCTGGGTAAGTTACAGCTGCTCTTGGTAATAAAAAAGTCTGGAGGTGTTCAAGTGGCACCAAGAAAGAATCTCGTTGGTTCTGAAAAACCTCAAGTACAAAATATTCCGCTCCTAGCAGCCTGAAATTGTGCTCGTCTTATATTCTCCACTAGACAAGCATTCACACAAGCCACTTCATTCAGCTTCACAAACGCTGGTTACTTCACATTAATCACATAAAATACATTTCCACAAATAAAGTTCACAAACTTTCCTACAAAAACATTTAAACACTGCTGTTGGTCAAATAAAAAAAAAATACTAAAGTGCATGTCACTTCATAATACTATGCCACGATTCATCATAATTTTGTTCCAATACTTCATAAATTCTTAGGAAATACACAAGTAGGTCATGTCACAGTATAAGCACATCCATTGTCAACATAAAATGATCCATAACTGCATTTAATCCACACCCATGGTCACTCTCTGACTGTTCATTTACGTAAATATGCATGCAAACAAAACGTGGACCCGATACTCTCCATCGCATCATTGTGAAGTTACACATGTAATGCAGTGTAATAAATTGTACTCAAACCTCCAGTACAAACGGTCGAATATATGTATGATGTAACATGACATCATGTAAAAACTTACTTAAAACAATTTAAAACTTAAAACAATGGTTTGTGAGAAAACCCAAACAGACCTAGCACTAGCAGTAACATATTAAACCTTTACAAAATAAAATGTGCTTGTTTAAAATGAGCTTGTGAATGTCAGTAAGAAGTCAATTAATTAATAAATAGTGCTTTAAAATGAAAAAAAGCTGTAATTGTAAGAGGATAGTATGAGTGAGCTTTTAACTTCTTGGTTACATGATCGTTAAAATATTTGAACCCCTGTGAATAATTCTTTATTCACAATTATCAAATGAACCATCTGCATCTGTCTTTTATTGACCCCTGTAGAAAAATAGATCCAGCGTTTTCTATGTAGGAGTGAATGAGTATGAGCGGGTCAGATGGTAAGGAACAGACGTTAGTGGTGAAGGACGGAGCTCACGGTCGATCAGATAGTTCTTCTTCTCTGCCAATTTATGTCTCTGCTCACTCACTTCCAAAGCCTTCAAAAGCTGAGCGTTCTCCATGTACAGATCCTTTATTAACACGTGTGCTTTATTATTCATATTCAGCTAGAGAAAGAAACGGTAAAAGATTTTTAAAACATTAAATGACATCAAGTGTGAAGGAATGATTAACACAGACATTAATAGACTAACGTAAAGTTAAAATAATGTCTTGAGGAAAATTCTTGTCCGTGTTTTGACATCCCTCGTCTCATTGACAGTTTTCACTAGTCAGTTATCAGTCATGTTTTTAGCAGGATTGCAGTAGCTTTAAGTGTGTAGTACGGTCGTTTGTTTGATCCTAGGTTCACTCATGTTTACCTACAGCATGGGAGCAACCAAGATAAAAACTGGGGATATAAAATTGTCCATGACTTTGATATAACCTTGGGGACTGAATCTTGTGTGAATTCACTTGAATGTAACACAAATGTAAAACATGTTCAGGTGCATCTGAATACATTTGAATATCGTGAAAAATATTGTAAAAAAAAAAGAAAAGAAAAAAAAAGTAATTTTCGTTAACTCATGATGTCACGCAAAGCTTTTAAACTGGACCTTTAGTCTGATTAAATACAGTGAACAGTGACCGTTCTACAGAAAGCAGAAGGCCACAATAGATTGTTTACAGATATGAATGAAGTTTTAAGGGCTTTAATGGTTACAGAGCTGAGCGGGACTGAATGAAATAGCCGACTTGTACCTGGTCCTTTAGCTGGGAAACTTTCTCCTGCAACAACAGCTTCACATTTCAAATCGTGAACTCAACGTCCTTCATCCTGCCTTCCATCTTCAATAGTGCCAGCTCCCGCTCTTCCTACAAGTACCCAGAACAAAAAAAAATCATGTTAAACCAATAATCTCAAATCAGTACAGTCAGTCCGATACTCATGATCCAAATGTCAAACCAATACTCAATAATTTATGCCTGCTAGAATAACTACTAGAACTTCAATAACAATAAGTTATTGATTTGAGAGAATTTGGTTTTGCAGTATTAGACGGACTATAAATATGCATTATTAAAAAAACTGTACTTTGAAGTACAGTGCCGTGTCAAGACTGCTATTCCACCCAGGAGACTCAAAAATCCTAAAAGTAGTTTTAATCTTTTAAACTAAAGAAATAAAAACTCGACAGACAAAATGACAAATTTACCCTGATTCTTTATTTGGTTTCTGTTTCACAGCTAATACTTTCAGATCAAGACAAAACAACATAAACAATAAATAATAAAAGCAAACATTATAAAAATCCAACTTAAATAAAAATATATAAAAATAACTTAACACATAAATAATAAGTTAAATTAATTTGAACGCCAAATAATCCAAAAATTAAAAACAAGAACCTAGAAACATTTTTGAGAACAATAACACAGGTAATAATAGAAGCGATGAACACAGAAACGAACTTAACTTGTGGATTCATTATTTGTCTTGTGGACACAATCATACACAAAATAAGTGCAACAACACGACACCAAACTGAACAAAAACGTACATGTTCAATTTTTCAGGATGAAAATTAGCCTTGGAGTGAAAAACTTTCTTCAGCAACCGAACTCCAACCCATAGCAGGTGCAGGGTACATAAATGTGACGGCTGTGCACCGCTATTTTGAGCCTGTGGATGTGAAATTGTACACAGAACCAATGGCAGAAGAACAGAAGATGGCTGAATACTAGTTCAGGGCACTACTGTGCACAAGTATTCAAAACCACCCCAACCTTAGGATTGGGCAGTTTGTCGGTTGCAATGAAAACACATTTAAACCAGCAGAAGTTAAGACAGGAGTGGACAATACATCATGAACTGTGTGGTATGATCCAACAGATGATCTAGTGAATGCAGGTTCGGGAATAAAAGGTGTCAAAATACACAAGTGTAGCACAGCTGATGCGTGGCCTCACATTTTTTTGTCTAATTATGTAAATAAATGAAGTATTTGCATTATGTACTGAGATCATAGATTCTAATCTCACCTGACCAGCGCTGTGCTGCTGAATCACTTCATCCAGTGAATGCTGAAGTGTGTCGACGCTCTGCAGATGTTGAGCATTCTGCTCTGACAAGGTTTTGTTCTCCTCTTCCAGCTGTTTCCCACGTCGGCGCAGCTCAGAAATCTGAATCCAAATCTCATATTTAACTTTCAATCAAATAATCTGCTAATAGTCTACTGCAGGGGTGTCTAAACTTTCTGTAATGAGGGACAGATTTGGTAAAATGAAAATATCTAAGGGCCGAAAATGCAGCAAATGAACTATACATATATTAAGACATTTTAATTACTAACGATTTACTTTTCATACTCCAAATGATACATTTTTGGCCACTTACCTGTCTCTTATATCCATCAACCATCTTCTGAGAAGCATTCCTTTCCTGTTGGAGGCGCTCTACTTGAAGTCTGTATGATTAAACAGATACAAAAAAAAAGCATTTAAAAAGTTGACTGGTCCCACACTGAATTGCCCTTGAGCAAATGAACTGAAGCCACAAATGTGCCTGGCACGTGTGCTCACTGCTGCCCCCTAGTGAGTGTAAATGAGTGTTTCACTGCACACATTTGGTTAAAGGCAGAAGAATAATTCCTGCACTTGTAAAAGCACAGTAGTGAACTGATTTGAACAGATTTGAAATCTAAATATTTTGATCTTACCTCTCGTCTGCAATGTCTGTCCTCAATATCTCCAGCATGCAGCCGAGTTTCTCCTTTTCCTCATGATACTTGGCACTCAGCTCCGACAGAGCCTCCTTATGTTCCTCCTCGACTTGCTCCTGCTTTTTCCGCAGAGCCTCTTGCAGTCTTTTATGCATCTCGTAAATCATTATCATCATTAAAAAATCACAGGCTCATTTTTTCTGTCACCAATTTTTTAAAATACTTTACACAAAATAGACGGATGGATTTTATTACAACTTAAGTCTTATTTATCTAACTTTTAAACATAAAAAGTATCTTTTTCAGTTCATTATTATTATTATTAATTATTAACTATTGTTATTATTTATAATAATAATATAATAATCCATTTTCTCTATACACATGTTACACGGATTCTGATTGGCTGAAATCGTTGATCGTTGTTGATCGGTTGCTAAGCTGTTTAAACACTATCCGTTATTTTGGCCGTTCACTTGTATAAGAAAAAATAAAAATGTTGTAAGTATAAAACTTTATTATTTATAAAACTTTATCTAGATAGATAGATAGATAGATAGATAGATAGATAGATAGATCACACAGACACACATATATAAGATATTTATAATTTAAAAATCATTTATTTATATATGAAATATATGCCGTTACGACGGAAAGACACCGTAAATGCTATGAACATCGTACCTGCGGTATTAAAAGTCTTAATCCAAAAATCTCAATTTTAAAAGGTTTTAATAAATGTTAATTAAACTGATAATAGTTAAAATTACGGGGGTGTGGCGGAGATTCTCCACAGATTTCTCCATTAGCAAGTGGCTATCACTATTTTAGTGATTAAAGTACACGATTAGCATGACTCCTAGGTTAAAGGGGGGACCTGGACATTAACTTTACGTTGTTCAGACGTATTTATATATAAGATATTTATAATTTCTGAATAATTTATTTACATTTGAAAACAGTTTGTTGACACACTCTGAACTGAATCACTACCCAAATGACTCTTTTCAAACGAAATTAGTGGAATCGAATCACAACTGGGTGGAATTGAATCGTGGCGATAAAGATTCGTTCATTCGGCTCACTCGGTTCGTCATGATGAACCGAGTTAATTAATGTGTGTAGATTAATTGTGTAGATCTACAGTGTTGAACCGAGTGAGCCGAATGAACGAATCTTTACCGCTATGATTTAATTCATGATTCAAGGGGTCACCAACGTGGTTTTATTAGGAAAACTAACACTTAATATATTGTAGAAATCTGTTAAAAAGCTTTTATGAAGAATAAAGTGAATTCAGTAGAAATCACCGTTATCCGTTTGCTATGTCATGTTTTTATTAAACTTTATTTTGCATGATAAATGTTGGAATTTAGTAACAAAAACGCAATAAATGCAATACATAGTAATAATTGATTCCCAGCCTTGGTTGACTCGCTAATGTATGAAAATTACATTCTATACAGGTGTGTTTTTAAAATGAGAACAGTTATAATACAAAACACATGGATTTAAATGAACATAAAAAGCATTTAAACACAATAAAACATTTAGTAAACAAGATAAAATGTACCGTTTTGACTGCGGTGTGGTCACGCCATCTGTACTTTGGTCGCTATTTACTGTACGATTTCTAGTGCACGTTTATACCGTAATTTACGGTCTACCAATGCAAAACACCTGCGGACAAGGCTACTCGTCAATACTTTTACAGATTTTGAAGTCCAATAAAAGCACAAAATCAAATTATCAAACTACACCAATCAGACCTTAAACGACAGTATGTGATGTACTACTTCTGTTAATTTCAGACAATTTTACTGTAGGAATTTGGAATAATGCGATAGTAAACTCAAAGTGTCAATTCAGTATTGTGTATGACAGATTTCAAAGTCCAATAAAACATAAAAATCTAATTATCAAACTACACCACTCAGAGCTTAAACAGAAGTATCTCTTGTACTTCTACAATGAATTCCAGACAATTTTACTGTATGAATTTAAAGTAATGGGATAGTAAACTCATGAAAAGTGTCAATTCGGTATTGTGTATGACAGGTTTCAAAGTCCAATAAAACATAAAAATCAATGTGTTACCAAACTACACCACTCAGACTTTAAACAACAGTATATGTTGCACTACTCCAGCTAGTATCAGACAATTTTACTGTCGGAATTTAAAGTAATGGGATAGTAAACTCATGAAAAGTGTCAATTCGGAATTGTGTATGTCAGATTTTAAAGTCCAATAAAACCAGAAAATCCAATTGTTATCAAGCTACATCACTCAGACCTTAAACAGCTGTATCTATTGTACTACTCCAGTCAATTTCAGACAATTTTACTGTATGGATTTAAAGTAATGGTATAGTAAACTCATGAAAAGTGTTAATTCAGTTTTGTGTATGACAGATTTTAAAGTCCAATAAAACATAAAATTCTAAATATCATCAAACTACACCACTCAGACATTAGACAGCAGTATCTGTTGTACTACAGTTAATTCCAGACAATTTTGCTGCAGGAATTTGGAATAACGCGATAGTAAACTCAATAGTGTCAATTCGAAATTGTGTATAGCAGATTTTAAGTCAAATAAAACAAGAAAATCAAATTGTTATCAAACTACACCTCTTAGACATTAAACAACCGTATCTGTTGTACTACTCTAGTTAGTTTCAGACAATTTTACTGTAGGTATTTAAAGTAATGGGATAGTAAACTCGTGAAAAGTGTCAATTCGGAATTGTGTATGTCAGATTTCAAGGTCCAATAAAAAATCAAAATCAAATTGTTATCAAACTACACCACTCAGACCTCAAACAGCAGTATGCAATGCACTACTCCAATGAATTACAGACCACAGTAAAATGGTCTGTAATTCATTGGAGTAGTACATTGCATACTGCTGTTTAAAGTCTGAGTGGTGTAGTTTGATAACAATTAGATTTTCTTGTTTTATTGAACATTGAAATCTGTCATACACAATACTGAATTGACACTTTTCATGAGTTTACTATCCCCTTACTTTAAATTCCTACAGTAAAATGGTCTGTAATTCATTGGAGTAGTACATTGCATACTGCTGTTTAAGGTCTGAGTGGTGTAGTTTGATAAATTGATTTTGTGGTTTTATTACTGAGAGTGTTTGGGCTGTTTTTGTAGCGTAACCATGGCGATTACAGCAACAGTGCAGGTCAACGCGGTCCATTTTATATATATATAGTAGGGCCGGGACTTTAACGCGTTAATTTAGATTAATTAATTACAAAGATTTTAACGTGTTAAAAATTCTATCGCAATTAATCGCATTTTGGAGGCGGAACCTTTGTATTCGCGTTTTCTAGCACGCCTGTAAATCTGATGCACAAGCGACATTCACTAACAACAACGGTGGACGATGAAG
>JAOTRQ010056698.1:0-14184 GCA_028565875.1 Hoplisoma paleatum | reverse complement strand
TGTTGTGTTATAAATGTTGCATCATAACATGTTGTGTTATAAATGCTGCATCATAACATGTTGTGTTATAAATGTTGTACCATAACATGTTGTGTTATAAATGTGCATCTAGATTTGAAGTTTCTGTTATAACTGAACATTTATCGGTCGCACAAATAAGCAGCACCGCAGTTTTTTATGTTCAAAATTTTGGAAAAAAAGTGCCGCTTATACTCGGGTTAATACGGTATGATTAATTCCAGATAATGCCATTTACTTTATTCAAGATATAAACTATATATATATATATATTGTGTGTGTGTGTGTGTTTGCAATATAATACATATGTATATATTTTTTTGTATTACAATTTCTGAGGATGTGTATATATACTGTATCTGTATATAGTTTATATAAGGTGGCAGGAACTACTTAAACAAAACTACGTCTGCACTTGATTGTTCTGGGTTTCAATCCCTACACCCAAAAACTTTCTGTGAAGTTTGCATGTTCTCTTCATGTCATTTTGGGTTTCCTTCGAGTGCTCCAGCTTCCTCCCCCAATCCAAAAACATGCAGTCAACTGTAGGGCAGCTGTGGCCTGGTATTTAGAGAAGGTCAGATTCAAGTCCGAGAGTCAACAGGTCACGACAGGTCACGACAGGTCACGACTCAAGAGCAGCACGGGCACCATGGCTAGGGTGCCCCAAAGTGTGTGTTCCACTAGGGTGTGTGAATGTGTTTCACGGCACAGATTGGGTTAAATGCTGGATGATCTGCAGAGGAAATCAAGAGTCGATCAGAGCCCTAACAGGAGCCGTTTTTATTTTTAAATGTTAATTCTTAGCGGATTATTTTCCTCTTTGACCTCCACCACAATTCATAAATGTACATAAATACTTACAGAATATTAAATCTTCTTCTTAAACTTTTTATCACCATTATCAGTTATAGCTAAATATAGAAATGACCACTTTTTACGAGGGGCGACAGCAAATAAATTCTGCAGAATTAAGTTCGATATCTTTGATCAGTTCAGATTTTTCTTATGGGCCCCTTAAGGGCCGTATGATGGAAACTTAAGGGTAGTTAAGGGTCTTCCATGAGCACTCATCCTTAGAGATATTTAAACTTAAAATAGCTTCTAGTTTACCTGCCATACATGATCCCATATCTCATGTCACATATCTGAAGTGCAATCAAGTGCAGCCAATCCACCTTCTGCAAGTGGGTCCCAACCAAGCCAGAAATCATCAGTGGGTATTTTAATAAAAAGAAAAAGAAAGAATGATTGGAAAAGGTCACAAATCCCTGCAGGTACACACCCCATGGTTGCTGGTGGACCTGATGGTGCTGGAAGCAGCTGTAGATCTTCAATTGGGTCTCTTTCACTCCGACATGGCAGGAATCTTCATGGTTGATCCGAGCAGACGTGTAGAGACATGATGATCGAGCTTTTGGAATGTGTATTCTCAGATCTCACGACAGAATCTCTGCACAGCAGCCGGAATATCAAATCTTCTCCTCTTGCGGTGAATCAGATGAACCAGGCCGGACCGGAGCTCTTCTCTCCGAGGGACCTTCTGTCCTGCTCTTATCCACAAACGCCTGGCGAAATATGAGCTTAATCCAAGCAATTCATACCTCGGGTTAGAATTAAAAATCTACGATGCTCATCCATTCATTTGCACTCTTATTGAGGCGCGCCCCGTTGCCTGGTTACAGCTCTCCCGTGTCGCTCATCATAGCCCCCTAAAACTCCCCGAGCAGCGAGTCGATTCACTGAGTCGATTCATTTAAACGATTCGGTTCGCAATTCATTTGACTTATTCCTTTTGGTCAGGGTCGGGGTAGATCTAATTACGTATATCCTACAACACCGTGTGCCAGGCGGAGATGTAGCGCCACCTCGTGGTGGCCAGACACAATTCGGCAACTGGATTTGTATCAATTCGATAATAAATCGATCCATCTAGATTTTTTTACTCGATAAGTTATATCCAATTCGTAAAGCCTACATGTATAACCAAACCAAGATATTGTGTTTTTTGGAAAGTATGTCACATTTAAAATGATAGTAGTTTGATAATGAATCGATTCACTCAATCGGTTCCCTTTGTATGGTACAAAGAATCGATTCGCCGGAATCGTATCAAACACCACAGCGGATATTGATATATTTCGACACAGCATATACGTCCATGACAACCCGGTGTACCAGGCTCTATCGTTTATTTAAGTTGTGCGAATTAATAAAACACCGATTTGATTATAAAACGTTTATTACATATCGCCAGTGCAGCATCTGAATCCTGAGGCGGCAGCCTTAGGGTTGCCAGATTGAATCGATAAACTAATTAACAGATTTTTAAATACGATGTTTCGTATTAAAACTAACACCCGACTGGTAAAACTATACAAATAAGATAATATAATAAAACACCAGTTTAGCTCTGTATTTGCATTCTATTTATCCAGTTAATTACACGTTAGGTCGGTTAATTACAAAGATTTGGCAACGCATTTGCGTCATCAGACCACCCTCTTCTCCTGAGGTCAAATTAAATAAATAATTAATACGTGTATCTTTGTGAAATATGTTTATATTTTTGAAAATGTCTCAAAATACTCGCTTTCTGATAATTTCTGTAATAACATTCTCAACACTGAACTCTTTACATTAACGTACCATTTTTCGTTTATGTAGCTAAGCTACATTCTGCATGTTTGGGGGAAGAATGTAAAACGAGGTACAATTGGAGAACATGCTAAACCTCTATACACAGTTAACAGAGGCTAGGTTGTCAGAGTCAAAATATCCCCCACTCTCTTACCACCCACATCCCATAAATTGCTTCCAACTGGGTGAACACGACTAACAAATGTTTATTTGAGGAATTCTCACCCAGTTCACCCAACAGTTTTATTATTTAATAGGCTGAACAATGACACGTGTGCTCTGTGCTCATATAAATAAGGTTCGATGGAATGCTTTGATGTATTAAATTGATATAAAACTGTGAGTCGAAAAGTGAACTACTTAAGCATGCATCATTGGTTCTGGTGAGCATATGTAGGCCTAATCAAAATACAACAACAATATAGTAGTCACATGAAAAATGATAATAAATTCTGATTTGTCGTGAATTCTAAGGTGCTTTTATATGGGTGTCACTGTCCATAATCAGACGACTGGTCCACCTGAAGCATGGCGTTTACATATCATGGGTTTTACCTTTTTGTTTTTAGTTTTGTGCTTATTTTCATGGGTTTAAATCTGGGGAATAAAGTGAAATTGAAGTTGTGTTGACCAATCTAAGATAAATAAGTGGGTCGTCTCAGAACCGGGCCAAATGAAATACGTACTCACTTCGATGATTATTAATTAGAACACATATTAAAATGATATTCTATAGCGAGTGGTTAGCTTTTACTCATAGAGCTAGTAGGGTTGGTGAAATGCGCCAAATTTCGAAAGGGTGTCATGTTTTTTGCAGTTGTCTTAAGTAGTTCTATGTATTTAAAAACTGTAAAGGCAAACTAGCTGTTGAGTTCTAGTTAAACCCTGCAGTGAGAGCATACACACACACACTCACACACACACACTTCTGTTTACTTGTCCTTCTTCTGTTACATATGCGTAGTTTCAGCGACAGGCGCTAACAGGTGACACCCTGCGACCCCCCCTCCTCTGTATCTAGTTCTTAATATCTAATATCAAGCACTCACACTTTATAATACAGATTACTCGCATGCTGATGTGGTGGACAAGTTAGCAACAATAACTGTCTGATATTCACACATTTCATACATTCTGCACTTTAGGTCTAATGCATCACTGACTAAGCCTGCTGGAAATGACACACGATAAAAATGGTGGGTTTCTAGTTCTAGTTGTTGCCTTATGAGCATAAACGACAATATAAATAGAGAATTTATACGTGTGCTTTGGCAGTGTAAAGTAAAAGCTAAAAGCTTTTAACAAGAGCCAACAACTAAAAGAGGTTCTCTTGGGAAAGTCATTGGTTGGGCTGTGGGACTACAGTGTACAACAGGGAGAACAAATACGGCAGAATGGAGAAAGAACAAAAGTTAATTCTTCCAGATTTAGCCTCAACATTGACTAACTTTGAAGTAACAAAGACACCAATAAAAATGATAAATGTTTAATATTCAAAGTGATCGAGATTGAGGTCGCTCAAGGGCTCAACGTGCTGGCTAAGTGGACCTCACAGAATCATTTTTTTAATGTTAATGTTTCACTACATGTCCGATTATGTACGGATTTTAGTTTGGTCAAGAATGCACCAAAATATTCATCCAATTTTTCTTATACACCGGATTTAAACACACAACATTCTGTTCCAGGTTCTTAGAAACCACAAAAGTGTAAATGACTAGTTAGAAATTCTCATCTGCATTTGAGTTCGAGTACGAGTGTGTTAAAATAAACGACACCCTATTACATTTTACAGATTGCTCTGGTGGTGAGCCGAGAACATGCGGGGTGCCTATTGCGCTATTTACAGATAATGCTGAGCAAGAGAGAGATCTCACTTCTGCCATGGCATGAACCTCGCCACTCGTAGTTCTCCCTCTCGGCGGCTCTTTAAATTAATGACAGAAAACAAGCCGACAAAATGGACATAATGGATAAAATGGAGCTGGAGAACCAGATGACTGTGTTGGAAGGTGCACTGGCCGAGGAGGAAACACAGAATGTAAATGATGAAGTGGAAGATCTGAGTAACAGGTAATTTGCAACTTGACCATTTAAAGTAAGACTCGAGCCATGTTTGTATTTATTCAGTAAACCGTTATATTTGTGATCCTGATTATTCTCAATATACTCAATAGTTCTTACATTTATATATTTTACATTTGTGGTATTTAGCTAAATTTCGATACAACGACACTGAGGGACTGTGCCATTAAGTGCCATATTGAAAAGTGAACCCAGTTAACAGCTGTTAATGTATCATAATTTTTTGACTCACTCAGCCCAGACACAGCTGAGGAATCTATAAACTACTAATGAACATATCTAGTTTAAAAGCCTTTAATAATGATTTCATTTGCATCATGTTAAATAGAAACATTTTAATTCTTCTGATTCGTTTAAGAAAGCCTAAGCTTGTTCATTAATCAAGTTTTGTTAGATAAAAGATTTTCTGATAAAGGATTGACCTGTGTTGGTGTTAAGTAAGAGCATTTAGTGTAAAAACTATGACAAATCAATGACACTTAGACAACAAACACCTAAGGGCCTGAAAAACAGGACAAACTCTTAGAACGAGAGATAAGTGAGTATGGGTGTTAAGTGGTAAAACCTTATTTATTTATGCTTAAACAAGGATATGCTTAAATCTTTAAATATAAAAGTAACCTGCCCCCCAAATAACCTAAATCCCTTGGAATCAATAAAGTATCCACCCATCCATCCATCAAACCAAAGGCTATAGCGTTCGTGTCCTGTGATTTGCTTGCAGGAACAGTCCAAAACAAAGTGTGCTGATTGAGTTGTGATATGTTTAAATGTGACCACATTATTCAACACAGCATTAAACAAGTATTATAATGTTACTTGATTTTTTGTCTGGACTCATTCCCGGTGCAAGCGAGCAATGGATATTTGTGGGTTAGTTAGAGTGTATAGTTTATTTTTGTGTTTTCAAAAAGCATTGTTTAATGCACCCTTCCAAACCTTTTTGTACTAATAAATTATCTGGGTTTTATTATGACATGCCTTAAAGTCCATTCTAATTCCTGGCAACCACAGAATAATGTTTCTAGAACATCCTGTCATCAGTATTATTTATATAAGAATGTATTTCATATGGCAATGCAAATTACTCATAGCATTAATAATGTTTTCATTGGATATATCCGTTTTGAAATATAATATAAAAAATTGTAATATAATACATGATATATAATTATAATATTATATACATTTTATTTGAAATATTTGCTACTCAAATGTTATTCTACGTATATTGTTTATTCACAATACAATTAATTACCATGACTGATTTCCTAGACAGTAAATAACGTTAGAACAATTTCTTTATTCCAGTCTGAGAGAGGTGGTGCAAGATGAGGCGGTGAAGCCCAAACTGCACTGTCTGATGATGGATCAAGCGTTTTCAATGGTGACTCTGCAAAGCGAGGACAGCGGGATCCTGTGGGAGAGCGTGTCTAGCCGCTGCTCCACACCATGGACTTCGGAAGTTGGTTCTGCTACCCCCGACGTCTGCAACAGTCTGGTTCCAAAACGTGCAGCTCCAGGTACAGAAACAGCAGGCAATATCGTATTTATAATGGATGAGGATAACATCATCAGGAAAAAGAGGGAAAAGCAGAATAAACAAGAGATAAAGCGATCGGACGAAGAGCTGGTGGAACCAGATCGGCCTGCAATGGTTGAGGTCTCTATTCCCAACATAATGACTGAGAATGACGGAGTTAGTGAAGATCCAAAGAAAGAAAGAAATCAACAGTTGTTCTGCCTAGTCTCTGAGGGATCCGAGATTTTGAATATTGTTGTACCACCCAAGGTTTCTACTGTTGATGAGGAAGAGAGTCAAGCATTAGAGGATAACTTGTCCTACCTTGAAGAAACTCCTGTTATAAAGGCAAGTGAGTTTGTTGATGAAACTGAGACATCTTGGGAAACATATAACCTGGAAGTCAAGATTCCAGCAGCACCGGAACAAATTGATGTGCGGCCATTAATAAAGCCAGTGCTACGAGAGCCTACTAATGAAGATTACTTTGAAAAGTTTACTCTGCTGGACCAACAGGCACCGGCACCAGCCGAGGTTTCTTCTACAGAAGATACACTTGAGGCTGAGGCTACATCAGGACAATATGAAACCGAGACTAAACACACTGACACAGATGTAAAAGGTCTGTCAGAACCTGCAGTAGGATATGACTCCAGGTCTACAGGTGAACTGGACACCACAAGTGAGCATGTAGATGAGATATTTTATGGTGTAAGAAGTGATATATACAGTCAACCTCCAACAAGGAATGATACAAATAAAGATAACCTTCCAAAACATGCACTCAAAAAGAGTGGATCAGCTTTGTTCGATACAGAGGAATCAGTCCTCACTCCGATTTTCCTCCCAGAAGGACCTAAGAAGATCATAGATCTGATCCTGCTGGAGGAACCAAAAGCTATGGCGTTCATGTACTCCGATTTGTATGCAGACTCATTAGGATGTAGGCAGAAGCAAGACGATACAGAAAGCTTGACCTCGGAAAAGTCCTTTCACAGTCAAGAGTCAGACAGTGAAGACAGAGGTTATCTGGAAAAGTTTGTGCTTAAAGATGAAACCCCAGTAAGCAAGATAGATCAGTTACCAGATGACCACCAAGAGGACAGGCTGAGTATGTGGGCACAGGATGCATTCGGCTTAACAATAGAACAAAAATATAGTACAGGCGTTTCAGAAGATGTGAATGAGATTACAGATTTTTTTAGAGACAGTGCAAGTTCACCTGACCACGAGGCATTTGAAGCAGCTCAGTTAGAAAGAAATGAACCATATAAAACAAAAACATCGAAAAATCGGCATGTGGTTTTCCAGGATGAAGCCATAAGGACAGAGGTTGGAAGTCTTTCAAAGCAATCCGAGCCTGATATTGCAGAGAGATTCTTACAACCAAGCTCAGATGCAGTAAGTGGAACTATAGACTATAAATCAGTCATTGATGAATTTGCTGCAAAAATGGTTGCACCCAGGTCGAGTAAACCTGACAAAACTATCCGAGGTCAATCACCCAATCCAAGTGTAAACCATCTCCCAATTAAAGTTCCTCAAAATGTCAAACCTATTATACCACCACGTAAGTCTTTCTTGGATCTCACTCCATTACTTCCAGTAGAAATCCTAGAGGAAGCAGAAGATGATTCATCGATGGTCGCAAAAGACGAACGAGATAACAATGTTTGTGCATCCGTATCTACAGAAGAAGAAGCCGCTGTGGAAGCCCAGGACTGTGAGCCACTTGCAAAACAAGAGGCAAGTAAGGATGTCATTGAGTCTGCTCAGCAGTGCTCTACCACTGAACAGGTTACGAGCAATCCTGTCATAAATAACATACATGATACAGTTCAGGCAGATCATGAAACTGAAGATAATCATGATTTAATGTCATAACAAAGTACTTAAGAGTCAGTTATGGTACCTGCATTGACAATCTCCGAACCTCACCAAAAGAATTTGTTCTACTTTGTACTGAACAAGATCGTGAACTCCATAAGTTTTTGATTGTTTTTACTTGCTTTATTTATGCACATCTAGTTCATTAAATCAAATTCTCTTTCACCCTAAATTCTCATTTTTTTATTATTATACATTTTAGGAAGTTTTTCCTAGCTGCTGCTGCCCTCGGCTTCCTCACCGGGGTTTTTTGGTCTTTTAGACTATTCCCATTGTAAAAGAAAAAAGCTAAACACACAATTTTAACCGCACCAGAGCTCATAATCTGTATATGATATGTACAACTGTATTTATTAGGAGAAGGACACCCATGTGAAGCCTTACTTCTGTATTTTGATTGTAAATAATTCAAGCAAGTCTTTTATACAAGCACTGCAAAATGAATAAACATGAATTATGCCATGACATTTTTTATTTTGTCATTTATTCCTGAAATATTTCTTAAATGTTTGCATCCGAATGACTTAACTTTACACAGCAAATGTTAATAGTTAACAATTATAGTTAATTAATAATCCGTTCGCACTGCTGTGCACACGACATATATGAGTTTGTTTAAAAAACTTAACATAAATGAGTTAATTTGCACAAAAGTTCACAAAAACGGTTTAAAATGAGTAAAAATGCTGAAACATTTTTGCCATTCTTGTTATACTGTAGAGGCAGCATGGTAGCTACATGCTAATTAAACTTAAATAAAATGTTAAATCATAAATTAATCACTAATTCGTTAGATTTGTTACAAGTTGTTATATATGCTATTTAATTAAGCAATTTAAGAGTATATGTAAGGAATTATTCCCCCCTCCCAAATCTTGTTATGTGAATTTTGTACGATTAGTATTTTACTGACAACAAAGAAAATGTTTTTATGTTGGTATAAACTGCTCATCATTTATTAAAATATTATAACATCTGTATGTGAAACATTGACCTAAGTTCCATTACAGACCGATGTCTGAGGAAAGGGGTACATATTTACTATTTATTGATCATGGCTCAAATATAAAATGAAAGCTGCATATATCTTCACTTCACTAGAAGTAAAACTCGTTTATTACGCGCGATTTGGAGCACAGCCCAGATCTGCTCGGTCACGCCCACCGCGTGATAAGCTCCAAAAATCGGCCGCATCTCATTTTTGTAAGGACATAATGTAGTGCACTAGTTCAAGTTATCGAGGGACTGAGGGAAGTAATGACGTTTAACGCTATAATGCAAACCCGAAGTTCAGTGCGCATGTTCAGTAAAACTATCTTTCGGTCACGTGGTCGGCGTCCTCCAATCAGAAGCAGGGAATCTCATTTATTCGCGCTTTCAAAACTCTCGGTCAGATTTTCTAGAAGTTTCCGTCGAAAAGACGCGAGAAGAGCTCATAATGGCTCACAAACAAATTTATTACTCTGATAAGTACAACGACGACCTATATGAGTACAGGTAGGTGATATATGGACTGTTTTGTCGTCTTATAGATGTAAGAGAGGAAACAAACAAACGGAAAACGCGAGTGGAAGCCTGTAGACTGTTGCTTTGGGACGGAGACCGTTTTATTACGTCACGAATGCGGCACATAGTAACCAAATCTATAATGCCAACGTTTCGTTATCTCTGAATGAATGTGTTTGCTGTCTGATAATAATGTTCTGATAAGTGAAGACATTCGATATCATTTCTGGGCCCATTTTGTAAATGAATGCATTATTTGTTTTAACAAATAAATCTAATAACTTGCATGCATATGGTTCAGGTGTGGTCCTAACACACACACACACACACACCTATATATATATATATATATATATATCAATCACAATATAACACAAGGTAGTTTTATTCAGGTATTAAGTATTGAATTGGTACATTTTTGGACCTGGATCTGCTCTGTATTGTAAGGTAGCTTAACAGAAGGACTCAAAAATCATAACTTTACTAGAACAGGGAAGTGAGTTCACATTTCGTTTAAATTAAGTTTAATTTAATTCCATAGAATTGCACCTATATGATCACGTGGCTATTTTTATGATCTTTGATTTATGATTTCCAATGAATTCTGTTTTCTCATGATGATCTAATGACTTTATTCTGTGAACCAGGCATGTTGTTTTGCCACGGGAGTTGGCAAAGCAAGTCCCAAAGTCTCACCTGATGTCTGAGGACGAGTGGAGGAGGCTTGGAGTTCAGCAGTCTCTTGGTTGGGTTCATTACATGATTCATGAGCCTGGTTAGTATCATTGTGTCTGTTTAAATTTAATGTGCTGGGTCCGAGACGGCCCAAAATAACACGACATAACTGTCACTGAGCTGTGATCGTTAGTTAAGTTTTTTGACATTTTGTAAATTGGAATTGAATTAAAATGAATAATTTTCTACATCATAAGATTAAAGATTAGGTTGGGACACATTAATCCATTTATTTTTACTCCGATGGGTCCTGGGTTTGCTCAACAGTCCAAAAACATGCCAGTAGATTAATTGGAGAAACTAAATTGACCTGTAGGTGCCAAGCCATTAAGATACACAGGCCAGTATATTCTAGTCCTGGTCACAAGCCCAGATAAATCAGAATCAAGTTTATTGGCCAAGTATGTTTACACACACACACAAGGAATTTGTTTCCGGCAGTTTGTGTCTCTCTAAGCAATATACATATATTAAACATATAATTTACCGACAGTAACAGAGAAACGTATACACAGTGTACGTACACTATTCGAGGACATTTCTATATGGTGTGCTTTACCGAGTTATTCATAGAATAGCAGTAGACAACAGTAAACAGATTAAATTTTAAACATTGTTTATCCACACAGTGAAAACTATATGTTAATTAATAATGATAATGCAGTGATGATAGAAAGCAATTGTTTATCAGCTGTTATTATAATTATGGCCTGTAGCTGATGATGGTGATCAGCTGTTGATAAATGTGATGGCCTGAGGATAAAAACTGTTCTTGTGTCTGATAGTCTTGGTGGACAGGTCTTTGTAGCGTCTGCCACATGGGAGAAGTTGAAAAAGGTTGTGAGTAGGATGTGAGGAGTCTGAGATGATTTTCTCTGCCCGTTTTCTTGATCTTGAGCAGTATAAGTCCTGAATGGAAGGCATTAATAGGAGGCTTATAGGAGGATTAGTAAGAGCACTTTGTGTAAAAGCTTGAAAGCGACTTGCATTTCAACAGAATACCATTATTAAGCAATTAAGGCTGAAGGGTCTTACTCAGGGCCAACTTGGTGGGCGTGGGACTTGAACTGTCAACTTTCTGATCTTCAGTACCTTAACCACGAAGCCATCATCAACCTTTAGTGGGTGCTAAATTATTTGAATGTTTTTTGTTTTTGCGCTTTCAGAACCTCACATCCTGCTGTTCAGACGGCCTCTCCCGAAGTAGTACTGACCACGTGACCCTCTGATCTTCTGGAGCCTTCCTGCAGATTATTCTAGTATTCAGTGAATACTTTTGACATTTACGTTATTAACCTCCTGTGCACGAGCTGGATTTTTCTCAGCCACGACGCTCAGTCAGAGAACGAAGACGACAAAGGAGTCGACGTGAGATTTCGAAAGAGCCCTTGAACAAACAAAATTATTTCTACTGTTTAATCGGATACACTGCCTTTGCACCGGACGAATTTACCTAATCGCCAACTAAAAGTTGTCTTGTTAGCACAGTTGAGGCAGCAAAAGAAAGCATCCAGCGTAAGAGTTGTTTCATTAAGCGTGATTGTAAAGCCACTTGAAGCAAACTGGATAATCTGGAAAGCCTTTTTGTGCCTTGGGAGCACCGAAAAATGTAATGTCTTTGTTTGGTGTTCAACAGTTATGTACCGAAAACGTTTGCACCAGCAATAACCGAGGACCACTGTAGTGTTAAACGTGCCTTATAGTGCAAAAGAAATTGTTTTAGATTATGTTGAGTAAATCAAAAAGACCAAGAAACCAGCATGCTTTGTAAAATCTAATAAATGCTTGTTTATATAGAACGTTTGGGTTCGTTAATCATTTATGCAGTAGCGGCGTCTGAACAAGAGAGGGCGCCATTGTGTCATAAAATTTTTGCAACAGAAACATACAGCTGTGTTTTGCAGATAAGACTCTGGGTATTTTAAAAGTGGGGTACGTGTACACCGGAAGTTTTTGCTCTTCTCTGAGCCAGGATCATTTGGGCCCGTGGTGGCAAAAAAAACCCTAACTGCTCCATGGGCAAATCAGCTCTAACATGCAACACACACGATGCTTCTCACAGATAGCAGCATGTTATATGAAACCTTTTGAAATGGATTAATTTCACTATTTTCTCAGGTGTGTGTGTGTACATACCCGAGCTCTCTTCCAGTTGCTGAACTGGCGTTTATGTTCAGCCAGGGCGTCCTGCCACTGCTTTCGCTCATTGTGCGCTTCAGTGGCTTCATCTGTGAATAAATGATTTACACAATATGTTCCAGCAGCAGAAATGTTTACATGCCGACTGTTTGCGTCCAAAGAAGTTTACGGACGTCGTGTTTAATTCAGATGTTCCCTTAAACTATGTACAGTGATACACGCAACTCATTATTTGTTTTAACTCCTTTTCCAACTTTGTACATGCCCTCTAAAACACCTTTAAAGCCACAGTTGTGTGGATGTTGTGTAATGAATTGAATTTGGTGTACAAAATTACGAATTTGTTTCATTTGTTATTCAATTTTTGCCCATACGCCACAGGGTTCTGCAGACCTTGACAGGGTTCTATAGACCTTTACAAAGTTCTACAAACCATGATGGGGTTCTGCAAACCATGACTGGGTTCTACAAGCCCTGAGAGGGTTCTACAAGCCTTCAGCGGGTTCTTCAAACCGTGGCTGGGTTCTACCCACCTTTACAAAGTTCTACAAACCTTGACAGGGTTCTACACACCTATACAAAGTTCTACAAACCTTGACAGGGTTCTACACACCTATACAAAGTTCTACAAACCTTGACAGGGTTCTACAAGCCCTCAGAGGGTTCATCAAACCGTGACTGGGTTCTACAAACCTTGACAGGTTTCTACAAGCCCTGAGTGGGTTCTACAAACCTTGAAGGGTTCAATCCAAGCACATGTGCTCAATGCTGCCTTCTAGTGTGTGAAAAAAGTATTCCAAGTTCTAAAAAGAAAGTTTCTAAATAAAGAAATTTATTTCTATATGCTTGTGTGTTTTATTTATATTACTGGTTTAATAATTGACCTGATGAGTATATTAAGCTAAAAATAATTGTTATAGAAAATTTTAAATATATTAAATTTCTGCTGGTTGTAATGGTCAGTGACGGAGAATGGTATGGCGCAACAACTGCAAATACATCTTGCTTTTATTTGCCGTTACACATATACAGATGTGCAGTACAACGAAATGTGGGGTCTGCCAACGTACGGTGCCCCCTGGAGAAGACGGGGTTAAGGGTCTCGCTCAAGGACCCAGCAGTGGCTGTTTAGCAAAGCCTGGATTTGAACCCCCAACCTTTAGGTTCATAACCCAACACTCTACCCACTAGGCTACACTGTCCCGACTGAACCGGTTGTGTGCTTTAAACAACACCCAACGTTAAACAACACTGCACCTGCTGAGTCACTTAAACTTGATTAAACTTGAATAACATGACCTTTACCTTCAGGTTGTGGCTGTCGTGCAGGGTGGGGCATGGCCTCATTCCTTATTGCAACTATGCTATGTTAACTCAGGAATGAACACTGCCTGACTACATTAATCTGGATTCGTTTTTGTACTAGTAACCGTACAGAACATGAACATGTCATCTGCATGTCTTGACCCGGCAGAGCAGTTTCTTCCTAAATATGATGAAAAGACGCCGAAGAGAAGAGGAGTTTCGATCCGGACAGTGCTGTTAATTGGACTGGTCGTTTTAGCATCAATCACTGCACTCATAGTGACTTCGCTTGTGTGCAACTTTCATTGTGAGTATTTACTGGTCGATAAATTCTTACTAGAGACTAA
>JAOTRQ010056690.1:0-14189 GCA_028565875.1 Hoplisoma paleatum | reverse complement strand
CACACACACACACACACACACACACACACACACACACACACACATACACACACACACACACACACACACACACACACTAAATAACAGCTGTTTACTGTTATTAGCCATGAACTGCCAAACCAGTATGATCTGGCAACACAGTGCAAACAAAACAGAGCTTTGGATATCTAATAAACACATCTTATACTTATAAAATACATTGTTTGATTTAATGACAGTGCATTACAATTAATATTAAAAATGAAACAAATTAATATATTAATATTAATTAATTAATTAATATTATTAATATATTAATTTTCTTTCATAATAGATACCACAAATATTTGCTGAAAATGTATCTACAAGATAACATACCCATCCCCAAAAAGTGTATGCTTTATTAACATGTGCATCTATTAAAATATACCATGGGTTAGCATTAACATTCATCAAAGTAATTACACCTTTTTTGAGTACAATATTTAAGTACTTTAAGTACTTATTTAAGATCAAATGATCAGTGTATTTTGAAGCAATTGGGAAAAAAGCTTCATACAGTCCTGTTAAAGTGAATCAACATGCAGCTTCTACAGACAAATACCCAACAATTTTGTTCTAACACATTGGTAATAAATGAAATGTTCATCACTTATGTCAGACATGTACACTTTGGCTGTTATAAATCTAATGATATTCTCACCTAGCACGATAAGATATGCAGATGCTGTGTCTTGGTCCAATGGTGATCTAACATTGCATGTGTATATTCCTTTATCACTTTGGCTCACGCTGCTGATCTGCAGTGTTCCCTCATGAATGTGGTATCTGAAAATAAATCAGAAGTGTTATAATTGTACAACATTAGGACATAAACACTTTAAAATGTCTATGCCAAGCTGAATATTGTAGTATTGCAGTTAAATGCTTGGTAAATGTTTTAGTTGAATACTCTACATATTGTATTGGCCCCCCTTTGTTGCTCCAAACTCTGTGTATTCTGACACTTTTAAAATCAGAATCAGTATTTACATTTGATTGAATCTAGGATAGGGATTGATTGCAGTTGTCCTATTGTCAACACATTTTGCCCCTTGTCAAACATCTAAATGCAACAATCTGGTGCACAAAACAGCAATACAACTGAAACAGTGACTAAAAAATCCTGTATGTATAGATATGAAAATAATTCTTTCAGATCATTCGCAAAAAAACTGCTGCTCAGTGCAGGTTAACGGTGATCATATGGGGCTCAGTGTTACATATTGAGATTTATGTGTGGAACTCCAGTCTTGTGCTGCAGAAAAGAAATGTTTGGCTACTTCAAATATGTTGGAAGGGACATGTGTTAATGTTAATGTGGCTCTTTCTTGTCAGCAGCAGTAAGTCAGTAGACAAAGCAAAATTCGATTGGATAAATGTGTACGTTGACATCTTGTGAAGTTTGGCAGGTTAGTAAAGCACCTCGATTTGTCAGCGTTGTTTAAATATATATCTTGCCCATCCTTTTGCCAGAGAATTTCCAGCTCTGCACTGAATGATGGATCATGCTTTGCCTTGCACAGAAGTTCTGCTTTGGTCCCTCTTTTGACGAGTGTATCTTCAGGAGGAACGACAATTTTTGTTGGATCTAAATTGAAAAACATAATTTAGACCATATATATATATCTGATAAATGATATAATGCACATTCTCACTTTTGCTTTCTCATGTTCTTACCTTTTATTTGAAGTGTTGCACTGATGCTAGAGGAGCCCTCTGAGTTTCTAACTGCACACTTATATTTCCCTGTGTCTTCTTTTTTAGTGGTGTGAATCTGCAGGGAACCATTTTCATGAATAGTGAAACGTTCTCCTATCACATAACCATTTAGGTCCTCTCTTTCCCTACACAATGCACAAAAAAACTTTTTTTAATCAAAGTGCAGACACAGAAACCACATGGTTTAAAGATTATAAACATTGGATATACTGTAATAATGACATGCACGAGAAGATAGAAGTTAGTCATTGAAGTGATTCATAAAAGGTCGTAGGTTGTATATGGAACCATGCTGACTGCAGTGCATTTCAAAGTTTCTAGAGGTGTGTGGGGAATGATCCATAGAGCAAATTTGTCGATCAGATGCTCAACTGAGACCAGGTGCGGAACATTTGAGGATTGTAGTAATACTCAGATGTTGTGATCAGGATTATCTAACCTACATTTCTATCCTTGTGAAATGCAGATTCATTGTATTCCAGGGAATACAATTGGCATGCATGGATTTATATGATTAAATAATATGGATTCATACCCAAAATAGTTAGGAGTGGCTTTCACATAGATGTATAGGAGCAGTGACAAGAAAATATACCCCCAGAGTGCTGCCACGGCCATCAAAAGAATCAAGAGATCATAGAAGTGCAAGAACAAGTACAAGCAGACTTGGTTTATTGGCTTTGATGTGAGGAAATTATTTGAGAAATGAAATAGTTTATACCTGTGATGTGATACAATTCCACAGTAATAGTAATGTACAGCAATTCATAGTCAGATGTCTACATACATTTGGCTTTGCACTGTGAAGGTATTTATTAAGTTGGTGCATGCATTTTCATAAAAGTAATACATATCTGAACCAACCATTGTAGAGAAGCAAGTGGAGAACTAAACACTCTGCAGTCCAACATGGCGCTCTTCCCTAAGACACTGGCATATTCTGTATTATTATGTGTCAGAACCAAGGGAGGGTGATCTTAAAAGAAGTGAGACAAAAATAAGTTAGTAATTATTGCCATACAAAAATTTGTACAGATACAATATGTACACAGTACAATATGTACATGTACAACACTATGCATAGCAGTGTTTGTAAAAAAAGTTTTTACATTTTAAGAGCTATTAGTATTTAAATACAACAATCTGGTGCATGTAACAACCAAGCAATACATTGTGTGCATAGCCAATTTTTAATTTAAAATTAACTCTTTAGTAAATTAAGTCTTAACGACATGTTACAACAGTTTCTACCCCAAACATCCATCCACAAAATCCATTAAATTGCCACACAGGAGACAAAGCTGTTGTTTGTTTTAAAGTGTACCCACACTATGTATTCATTTCACCAGTTTCATTAGTGTACTAGTCTATGACATAAGTGTCTTGAAAAATGTTGTATCTCCAATGCTCCTCGAATATTTGTGGATTGTGAAAAAAACCCATCACAGACACTGAGAGATCATGCAAACTTTGCACAGAAATGACCTTGCTGTGAGGTCACAGTGCTCGGTGTTCAGATGATGTTTAACATTTTAAAAATAATAAACCAGTTAAATCACCATGACATACAACGTACGATTTTTTTTTAGCGATAAGAAAAAAATAAGAATACTGGTACTTTGGCGACCTCTAGCGGTTCTCCGAGCCATTACATGTGCACATATCAGATTGTTTAATTCACCGGCTCACATAAAGCCAGTGTTTTCTTTTACTCCTCACTAAGTGGTCCGTTGTGTTTCCTGTCTTATCCTGCAAAGCATCGGAAATATTCTTTTCATTCCAATTCTAGTTCTTTTTTGTCTTCTTTCCTGTTCATTTAGTTACATATTTTCTAATTCATTTACAGTCCTATTCGAGTTTTTGGGTGCACTGTGGATTGCTACTGATCCCCAGACTTTGTTAGCAAGTGTTTTTACAGAGTAGGTTCCAGGTCTTTCTCCATCCTGTAATGCTACATAAATATTTTGTATCTACAGAACAATTCAACATCTCAAAACAATCTAGTGCACGTTTTTGGACTGTGGGAGGAAACCGAAGTACCCAGAGGAAAGCCGCACAGACATGGGAGAACATGCAAGTAAAGAAAGCTCTGTAGAGAAAGCTCCTAGCCCAACCCGGACATTGCTTGACCACTAAGCCACTGTGCCGCCCAGTTACATCTTAATTTGCTGTTGTTTTGTTCCTGTTCGACATTTTGCTTGTTTTTTGGTCTCCTTTCTTTTTGTGTGTTTTTGTGTGCCCACAAGAGCTAATAATCCTGGATCATTCAGCTGACCCGTGACCTGGACTTCTCTGTAATAACGACTGGTATAGCTACGACCAAAAACCTTTTTGCAATTTCTTACCATATATTGTGTTCGGTATCAGTGTTGTCATTGTGGTGTAGCCAACCGAATTCCTAACAGGCATATGAAAGATGGTTGGCACGGCTGGTTTAGAAGACCTCCAGTAGCCACTAATGAGCCCTGATCTCATCCCCACTGAACAGCTTTGTAATAATACTTGAACATTTCCCTCCATGTGTAAAAAAGAATGACTTACTCATGACCAAGATGTTGGCATTGGCTAATAAGGTGCCATGCCTGTTGAAGGCCTCACACTGGTATGCTGCACTATCATTTGCTTGTGCTTGCTGAATAGTAATTGTGTCTCCAATTGCTTTTATATTAGGTGAAGCAAACTCTGAAAAAAATCATGGTCATTTTTTATAATAAAGTTGCACATAAACAAGGTGAATATATGCTTGAACCAGTTAAATACAAGGTAATTATTTACAGAGTTACACAACAATAAGTAAATAATATTTTGAAATAATTAAATATAAACATTGTAAACTAATTCATTAGTTTATTATCACATTACAAATACTTACATGAATTAATATTTAATTGCTTAAGTTACTCTTCTGCTTCTTAGCAAATAAAATCCACTTAAAAAAACAGTAGATGCACGCTACTGTCAAATAGTTTTTTTTAAAAAACAAAGGTGCAACAGCTCAGTGCTCTCCCCCTCTTTAATGTGACACACAAAAATAAACTAGTATTTCAATGTAGGCAATTTCTACTATTTCCCGTCTCCATCTTTTGTGTGTTTTGCATTTTCCTCCATTCTATGCAAGTGCCTTGAATTAGTCAGAAGATATCATAATAATGTTATCAGTTAAGAAGAATTCCAGTCATGTAGGAATAGACTGGCCTTCTGGAATACCGAGCATTTTCCCCAGCAAGCCTAGATGCTATTTTACTGTGTACAAATTATTTTAGTTTTACAATCACATTGCTTAGGTTATTGGTCATATATTACAGGTGAAAATAAATCTCAGTTGTTTTTAACTTAGTTTAAATTATTTAACAGCACGAGTGACTGACATGTATTGACTATTGATAAAACTATTAGTACTTAACACAAAAGTTAGACTTGATGATGAGCACAACTCACCACTAATAGGTCTGCCATTTTTCATCCATGTGATTACGGGGTCAGGCCTTCCTGTGGCATTACACTTGATGTTAATGTCGGATCCAATCGACACCACCTGACTTTTTACGGGCTTTTCTACCCAGCGCGGAGAATCTAATAAACAACAGAATAGTTTTTATTACACATAAAAAACTAAAATGATAAACTAGCTAAAATGCTGGAATGCTTGTGTGTTAACAAACCAAACAATGTTTAGCAGGCAAAACATGAAATACTTCTGTTTCTCAAGCCAAAGTAAATGTAAGAACCTTTGCATTTTTACATTTTCGGCAATTTACATAATTTCATACTTTTTCTGATTTGAGATTGTATATGGATGGGGTCAGTTAGGTCTTTAATAACAAGCAAGTTCAGCTCATCATTTAGGATAAATAACAATCACATACCTTCTACTGTAATATAGAAATCATGGACATCTTCTCCAGCAGAATTACTGGCTCTGCATGTGTATTTTCCGCTGTCCTCGTGTGTAACTTTCATGATAGTCAGTTGTTTTTTATAGTTCTTGAAATTTGTGCGGTTGGGTAATTTTCCTTCTTTTTTGCTCCATTCAATCACTGGTGTTGGACTAAAAGAAATTTGGTATGTAAATTACCATAATAAAGATCATACATTATGTGACCCTCAAAATGTGTTTTTGAAAAACTGTAATAATTAGTTGTGTCTTAGAGAGCCAATAGTAGGGATATAACACCATTTGATTTCCACCCTCTTTGTAAAGAGGAAGATGCTTTCAAATGCTGATGTGAAGTCTTGAATTTTTTTTTTGCAAAATTATGACAGGAATATGCTTCACAATATAACCATGTAAATAAAAATCTTTGAAAAAGATTGGATGGTTTGTCTTGTATAGTTTCAACTCAACCAGTTCCAGTATTGGTGGTCCATAACTGTGTCCAAAATTACATTTTCCTTCTGTTTTTTATTATTATATACATTAGGTTGTTTGAATGCAAAAGGATGGATTTAAAACTCTCAAACGTTCAAATTGTGTGCGTGCGTGCGTGTGTGTATGCGTGCGTACGGGTGTGTGTGTGTGTGTGTGTGTGTGTGTGTGTGTGTGTGTGTGTGTGTGTGTGTGTGTGTGTGTGTGTGTGTGTGTGTACTATCGCTTACAATCCCTCGGCAATGCACTCCAGTTCGAGCTCCTCTCCTTGCACCATGTACTTTGTAGACTTGACATTAGAGGGCACCAGAAGCCTCGGTTTTCTTTCTAGACATGAAAGTACAAATGACAGATTATATGTAATGACTTATTGTAGGCAAGGTTAGATCCCAGATTTACTTTAATGCAGGACTATGGTAATATTATCTAAAAAAATATTTACCTTTTACATTGTTATCACTTGAGTTGGCTGAAAAAAGCAATAATACAATTCACTTTGCATATCAAAACATATTTTTAAAGCACAAAATTTATTCAATCATGATATTTATCACTATAAAGTACTTACAGGGAATTACCACAATAGCCATGGCATTTTTCTGCACGATAGTACGTATTCTAGAGAAGGAAGCAAAGCAGCAGTAGTCACTCCGGCTGTCCTTCTCTACCACATTTGAAAAGTACAGGTTTCCGTTAAGGCCCATAGACACACGTTCACTCTGTTCAATGTGCTGAAGATCTGCAATAATAACAAAATGCATGACCAATGCAATAATGACCAATTATCAACAATAATTGGAACGTTCAAACACCCGAGGAAAAGTAGCCAGTCAATGTTTTCAGTGGAACAAACACCACTACCTGCTACTATTTTCTTAATTCCTTGTGCCTACTTTACGCCCAACAATAAACACCTTTGTTCTTTGTTAATTTTGGTGATTAACCTGAATGGCCTATATATTTAATCATCCCAGTAATTTAGTGACGATGTAGATCTCAAAATAGTTTTCAATCAAAACTGGATATAGTCATTTGACTGATCCTCCAATCATCATGCTTTACATCGATACCCTCCCACAGCTCCATTCACCCCTTAGAGACAGCCCCAGTTCTTTCCGAAGACGGAACAATTTGCGACATTTATCTAATAACCAAAGAGTTTTGATGCAATGTACGTAAATACACTATTTCATGCAGTACTGTTGAAGTAAATAGACACTCAGCTTCTACAAATACACTAATGCTATGGAAATGCACAAGTTAACAAAATTAAGTCGATTTGTCATAGGAAATTGATTCAGAACCAATATGTCTTCAGGACACACGTATTACAATGCATTTGTAGTCGATGAAGAAACGTAGGCAGAACTGAACATATACCAGGTTCATCGTATCTCAACTTGCTTTTTCCTGATTTGTGATTAAACTATATTCTTTTGACTAAAGAGAATATTCGTCCTTGCAATATTTGCACAAAAGTAGTTTCCTGAAAAGTGTAACATGAGCTTTAACAAACACGTTCTAGAAAATAGTACAAATTAATAAGAACTGCCACACCTCTCGTTGTAGACTTTACAAATAAAGAGTAAGATAAGACTGCTGTGTACACAAGAACAATGTTGGACTTACCCTATATTTATTTATAAACTTATTTAACTTAAGGTATTTTAATGACACCAGGATATACATGTTCAGACGAGTTTATTTTGTTCAGCATTTAGCACACGCTTTTATCCAAAGTGACAGAAAGCCTTGCTTAAGCACTCAAAAATGGCAACCTAGCAAGTGGTGGGCTTAAACCAGCAACCTTGTTTAGTTGCAGATTTAGCTATTTAATTGTGAGTCCAATTTGGGCTCGTTTTAGTTTTTTCATTTGCTTGTAGCCTAAGTGTTATTATGCCATTATTCATTTGGCATATCTATAATACAACTCAATTTCTTTATTTAACTTGGCTTCTTGTTTTTGGACTACTAGAGGAAACAAGATGTCCTGGAGAAAACTCACACAGACAATAGCAAAACATGCTAACTACACACAGTAAAGACTCAGATCAGTCTACTTAAGGATCCAAGCCAGGAAATTTATGCTGTGAGTTGACAGTGTTAAAGTAGACATAAGACAACGTCATAACCTCAGCAATGTCCTTTTGCTTTTATAGTTTGACATCAAGGTCCTATGCGTCGTGAAGTATTTCACTGAGGGAAAGCTAGAGAGTGTTAAGGGCAGTGACAGATACAGAGAGCGAATACATTAACTACAACTGTGCATGCTTTATTGTTTTTGGCTAAAATGCTCCCTGTTGTGGTCTACATCGGTACTATTTGTGGTACACAACGTTTTGAGATGTAGTTAGAACATTTTGGAGGTGCACTCTGTGGGATCTGTGGAAGGGGGTTGTGTTGATGCAGGGTCACTTTGTAGCCCAAAGAAATCTTAATAATCATAATTGTGAGACTTCAGAAAAATATGAAACATACCCAAAGCGGGAACGCAAAGCAAAGACACAAATCCACATCAGTAAACCACAAACACTCTTTGCCACTTTAATGCTAACAAAAAAAACAGATGAAAAACAGAATGAGCTACTCTGTCCACTATCAATAAACAACACAAACACCATGACAAAAAGCTAAAAATCAAAAAGTGATACATTAATTAGCCAGCATAAAATGGAATAGTACAAGTAACAGCCACAAAGCCAATAACTGTATGGCTTACATACAAAAACAGAGCCAAAGAATAGCAGAAAACAGTTTGAGTATCAGGATAATATGACTCAGCCTCACGCTTAGCCCAGGTATTTACAGGGTTGCCCTCAGGTACAGTAACTAACATGTGATTAAATGTAGGGAATGTATTGATATGAACACAAACACAATATACATCTCAGACTCCTTCACCTGCTTGTCCAAACTGAGCAGAACAGGTGAGGGTATTACAACATTGGCTAAAAAATGCAATAAAAATCTTGCGTGATAGTGAAACACTTACTTATAGTCATCCAGTAGAGCTGAAGAGGTGGGATGCCTTTAGGAGGGTTACATTCCAGAATCACAGAATCTCCTTCATGTACCAACAATGGGTCTACCCTTTCTTTTGGAAACTTTGGTGTAGCTTTTAAACAAGTAAAAAATACAACAACAAGTAAAGATTGTTAACTAAGTTATTCATATGATTAATAAACCTGTTATTCATTTTTAACAAATGCCCTACCTGGTACAACAAATTCAGTTTCCTCTGATATTGCCGTTCCTAGTTTATTGGAAGCATAACATCTGTATTTACCCTGATATTCTGCCATGTATTTGTTATTTGAAATTACAAAACTTCCACTGTTCTCAAATGTTTTGAGTCTGGGGTGGTCATGTGGATTAAAACCTTGGCCATTCTTCGTCCAGTGAAACCTGCTCAAACCAGAAAGGAGAATGTTTACAAAACCGAATGCATAAGTTGAAGTGAGTAATTGTGGTCTCGCAGGTCTGTTTAAAAATCAAGTGATCTATCGACATATAAGCATTTTATGTCATCCTACATCATAGTAACTGGCATGATTATGTGTTAGGTAAGTTAGCAAAAACTGATATAATTAGTGTGTAAATAACATAAGTCGATGCCTGATTTAAATCTCCTTTACTGAGGCAGTAGGTGGTAAGCGAGCAAGCTAGCTCTGTAGGTTTTTTAATAGACCTTACTTATTTGTATAGTAGACATAGCTTATAAATACAAACATACTGTACATTCCAGGCATGTGTACTTAATGAAGGTCTCATGGAGAGTGTATGAAGCATTAATGGAGGAAATAAATAGGAAATGTGTTTATTCAAACCCTGCATGTTCAAGCTACCATTGTATTGTCATCATTGTATGTCACAATAGACCAAATAGGACATTCGGTCAAATGCATTTAACACGCAAACATACCAAAATGAATATAATTCAATAGACTGTAAATGTCGAGGAGCAAAGCACACAACTGATACTGCTATTATTAAACTAAAATCAAGCTGATATTGGATGATAATTAGTCATGTTCACTCAGCTCCTTTTAGCTTGTATTTCTACATCTATATATCTTTATTAATGTTAGCGCATTACTTATAATAATACATAATAGAACGAATATATGTTTCGTAGATACAAGAATACGTTTTTAGATACAATAAGGATTTGTTCATATCTGAATATTGTAATAATCTACAGACTGGATCACGAGGATGATCCGATATTACCACCATCCCATTGACTGTCACTGAAACTCACTTACTACAACTCTCGAATGATAATTAAAACTCTTACGCGCAGCTTAAAAGAAAAAGACAACTTAGACTCCACCTATCAGCAAGGGCAGTTTGAACCTGTTCTCTATTATAATATTTGAGTCACAATCATGTCTGAACTTTGCCCATCCTTAGAGACTCAAAGAAAAGAATTTTCTCTATTCTAGAAACCAGACGTCTTGCGGCTCTCTAAATGGCTACGTTTTATTCTTCCAATGATATAACTTTGTTTACAAGTTACTTGAACAAAGAACAAATCAAATATCTGTTGCTTTTGTTTCTCCTAACAAGTGTTTACATAGAATGTGCTTAAACTGTTGCCCTCTGGTACTCCTGTAATTAAATGTATAATGAATAAATGAATTTTTTTTTTTCATCATGTTTTACACACTTTTGTTATATTCATGATTAATCAACTGAAGAAATTTAATTTCACAATCAAAGACATTGAAGTCTGTAATATCACACACAGTCGTGAACCGATTGCTATACACACTTAACTTGACCGCATGTCTTTGGACTCTCCTCACAACTCACTATTTAAACCGCATATCTAGTCAGGGTTGAAGGGGTCAAACAAAGGGGTTGGTTAACTAGAGACAATCCCAGTTTTAAATTAACACCCTTTGCAAGGCACACACACAGGAAACTCATGACAACACACATGTAACTCCACAAAAAAACTGACTACTGGGAATTGGGAATTCAACCAGGGACCTTCATGAAGTGAAGCAACATGTTTCACGTATCACGTGAAGCATGTAAACAGGCGGATATGTTACACAAACGGCTGCTGCTGGTTCATGCACCAATCTGGTGTAATATCATGATCACCTTCTAATGCAATGTGCTTTCTGACATCATTCCATCAGAACTTGCTTTGACTTCTCTAGCTACAGTAATTGGCGGCTTTGACCCTGGTTTAGCCCAGGTCATCCCACAGGACTACTTTGAAGACTGACCACTGTAGACCAGAAACACCCAATAAGAGCTGTTACAAACTAGACCCGTTGTCAGTGGTCATAATGATAGTGTATAGTGGTCTGGCATGTAACATAAATAAATGCAGGCATCTGAAAATGTAAAAGTACACAGACTATGAACCAGACTATATAAAAACCTGTTACTTAAATAATAAGACTAGACAATAACCAGGAGGAACTGAGATAACAAAACAGGCATTTTCCAGAATGTAAACTAAGCAAACCATTCGGAAACAGAAAATCCCTTTAAAAGACTTGAAACCACCACACTAACAAAGCAACATAATATACAGAGTATGCTTCAGTTAGGAATGTATAGAACAGCACATCCATGAAACAAAACAACCACTTCAAAAGCTTGTGTCCTGACACAAAGGGCTGAATTCTTTGGTTTATGACACATCTGACTACACCTGATGAAAAACGGAGGACAACAGTGTACACACACAGTGGTTAGACTTTGGGTGAAAATACAACTGGTTAAGCAGACGGTTATAGCTGTCTGTATCAAACAAATATGAACTACAATGCCATGTTCACCCTGGGTTCACACCTACGGATGCTGCCATTTTGTCATATCCACCTCATATTTAACTCAAGCTTGGCTGTCTTATAGCAAAAAGGTCCCTAGGTTAGGAATGTCTGGTTCCTTTCTGTTTGGAGGTTGCATGTTCTCCCCACAAGTTGTGGGTTTCCTCTTACAGTCAAATAACATGCCACCAGGTTAAGTGGAGGTTAACTTTTCTATAGGTACCAAGCCACTAGGATGTATAAAATCGTTGAATGATAGTCAGTGATTCAGACCTTTCAGATCTTTCTAATAAGAGCAGCAGGAAAGTTTGTTCACGCTTCAGGTTAACTTCTGATTAAATAAGCTTTAAAAGGATGATGATTTTCATAATATGAAGTAAAAGCAAGGGTGCATCAAAAGCTACATGCTCAGCAAAATCCATTTTTTGATGACTTAAAGTGGTACTACTGTGGGAGAAATGCTTCATAATCGAAGGAAACTGTAGAGATGCCAATTGTTTAGAAATTATAGATAGATAGATAGATAGATAGATAGATAGACAGACAGACAGGCAGACAGACAGACAGATAGATAGATATATAGATAGATAGTGGTCATAATTGACAGTGCCAAGTGAGAAAATGCTATACTGAAAATGATGGGAGTCTTCAGTGCGAATAAAAAAAACTTACAAGTGGCAAGCATCTGCAAATATAAAAAATTAAGTTGAAATATAAAAAGAAATGTTTACATGACTGGAAACCAGAGTACTCAAAATAAATCAACTCATCCAGATGGAGAACAAGCAAACACCCTTTAAATAATACCTGGATTTGCCAAATATTGTGTAATCTTTTTGAGGATTCCACACATTTATTAATGAAACCAGTTTGTTGTATTATTAGAGAAAGAGGTTAAATATGAATCAATATTTTTAGAAGAAGTTGCATACTTACGTAGGTTTTGGATTTCCCTTGGCTTCACATGCCAGCGTAAAATTATCATCAAACGACAAAGCTACAATAGTTCTTGCAGACTGTGCTGTGATTGTTGGCAGTTGTTCCACTGCAAGATAAAGAAATGAATCAAAGATAAACACATTTATAATAAATACGTTCAGAGGGACATCAGATGTGCTGAGGTGTTAACACACTATTTAACATTTAGAGTTACTGTAACAACAGGGCTGTTTCAGAGTAGGTGCCACAAACACAGTACTGACACCTAAATGTCTAATGGGATGTTTTTGGCAGCAAACTAGGTAGTTAAACTGGCTGCAAGGAAGCAACACACTACGAAGGACATCAGCTTTCTGCATGTTACACAATTCCAGATGATAATAACATGTTACTGTTCATACTGATGGTGTTCAACAAATACAAGGTTCAAGTAAATGGCTTACAGGCTGATAGCCGAATACACTTGTTAACTCTACGAGTGTGTCTGTTTTGTTCAGAAAACATCTGCGTGCGAACCATGTTCTTATTTGAACATATTTACAATCTGATTTAAAATTAATTTAGTAAAACATATTAGATGTTTAAAATAATATTTGATTAACTGTAGAACACTAAGATTAAAATCAGTAACACCATCACTAACGTTCGGTATATTTTACCCGGTATAAAGCTCCTGAATTAAACACAAACACCAACATCTGGTAAATTCCACCCATTAAATATTTTACTTTCTATTACTAATGTCGGGTGAAAATCACTTGAACCCCTCTTGATAAAAACAGAGATGTGAGGAGGCACATATTGTACTGATTCTTTTAAAAAAAATTCCAGTTAGATTTGGTTCCATGGGGAAAATTACATGAACTACTTTAACCACACAAAATATGTGAAAGGACTTACCTTCAGAAGGAATATGAAAACAATACACAGGAGATAAGAAGTTCAGAAGAGCCACAGTAAGGACCCCGAGGCCCCCCATTCCTAATGTGAGCAATAATTCTGACTGACAACTTGTCTCAATGATTCAGATCAGTAGGATCTAAAAGATACAGGAACAATTAGTTTCAGATTTTTATTGGCAAAGGATGTTTGCCTTCAATTAAAATGATTCTATAGTTTTTCGCATATTCACATTGAGCCTTTGGTTTAAGACAACTCTCAGTGATACAAATACTACTCAGAGATTAGACATGGAGTTATCATCAGGTAATAATTTTAGAATAATGCAGACAGCTATAGTGCTGATATTAGTTTAGATGACACGCCTTCATATATAACAGTATTTATAGCTTTTACATGGCGGCACGGTGGCTGAGTGGTTAGAACTGTCGCCTCACAGCGAGAAGTCCCGG
>JAOTRQ010056663.1:0-14196 GCA_028565875.1 Hoplisoma paleatum | reverse complement strand
GACCCTTAACCCTGTCTGCTCATTGTAAGTCGCTTTGGATAAAAGCGTCGGCTAAATGCAATGTAATGTAATGTAAAGAACTGTAGCCAGAGAAGCAGCAACATGGATGGATCCAGATGAAGATCGTGAAGCTTCAAACCAAATCATGACACGATGGCGAGGATGTTAGTCATGTGACTGATTCGGATGAGCTTTGCATGTCACCTTTAACGTCCACGTAAAATTCGTGGATATCATCAGCCGTATAACAGCTGTAAAGCCCAGAGTGGGACACGGCGGCAGATGGGATAACCAGCATCCTCATGGTGCACTCTGATTGGATGAAAACGCCGGACCGAGGGAGGAGGCGGGTCCCGTCCTTGTACCATCGGACGGCTGCAGCGGGGTCTGATATTTCACACCGAAGAATGATGGGCGAGCCTACGACGAATCGATGGGTCCTCTCGGTGTCGGGCGTGGCTGTGAATGTCACCGGCTGAGCTAGGAATATATTTTCATTCATTCACAGAAATTCATGGAGTTACCAAATGTTTAATGAAACGCCCTGTATTTTATTGGTGGGTGAGGAGAAAGATGAGCCCAATTTTGCCCAAAAAACTGTCCAAAAAAAGCTGGGACGGTAGAGAAAATGTAATGAAGAACATGTTTTATTTACAAAACTTTTAACTAATAAACTTCATCATTTTTGTGTATATTGTTCATTTTTAACTTGTATTTTGGGACACAAGAAGTCAACTGTACCACACGATAAGAATTAAATAATTAAATAACAGAAATTAAACAGACATAAAAAGAAAATGTACAAGTGCCTCATTGTGGAGATTTGGCATTACATCATGTAACTCTCGGTGGGACCAGATACAGTATTTTTTAATAATTAAGTTTAATAAAAATTGGTGATCACTTAATAAAATTATAATCTAGATGGATATGCATCCCTGGTTGTTGTGCACATAAACAAAAACATTACAAGACCATCAATGCACATAGATGAGACTTTTTCATTGCTTTTGTTCTATTTGCATTTTTCCCAAAGTTCAAACTAAAACTCGGTTTATGTGTGTGATTTTTGATAATGATACAGTCACTTAAATGAATATGGCTGAAAATGTGTTGATGGTCTTGCTTATGAGGGTTTTAATTGTTTTAATGTTATTGTTAACATGTTATGCAGACAAACAGTGTTGCGTAAACGAGGTTATTTGACGTGGTGTTAGTTGTGAGGAACAAAAGAACGTGGTTTTATTTACCTGCAACATCCACTTTAAATTCAATGTGTTCGTCTCCGGCTTCACATCGATACACCCCCGAGTGTTTTGGCTCGGCTGATTGGATGATCAGCGTCCTCAAAGCGCCTTCAACCTGGAACTCGAACCCGGCCTGATCTAGGAGCAGTGCTCCATCTTTAAACCAGAGAACAGGGACCGTGGGATCTGAGATCTCACACTGAAGTATGATAGGACATCCAGCTTCGATAAACTTGTTCCTGGCGACTTCTGGAAGAACTGAGAACCTCACACGTGGAGCTACAGGAACGTCTGAGGGTTAGAGAGGAGTACAAGAATCAGAGAGTTCAGATTTTATTGAGTTCATAACAAGCTGGAGTCGTGTTAGTTGAAGCGATGTGGACAAGCATATGTTTACGATTAGAAATGTTTAAAAGTCGTGTGATTATCATTTATCTGGTCAAAAGCTTGAGCACACGTGGTTCCTGTTCAGGTTGCTGTATTGGTAAAAATCACCTTGATGGTCGACCCTGGATGACCCAGCATCACTGGGGGGGTCACAGACGTTCAGTCCGGTGTCAGAACGCTTGGCTGATTCAACACATAATTGCACGGAACTTTCATTCTCTGTGGACGTTTGGGTGTTTTCTTCACTTTTGGCAGAGACCTCTGTGCCATGGTTATACCGGCAAATCTGAGTCTTAGAGTCTGACGTCTCACATCTAACAACAATTGGTGGGCCTACTTCACTGGCCCCGCTCCTCTCCACCTCTGAAAGGGGTTCAGAACTTAGTGATGGAGCTATAAAGCAGTGAATAGCATAAAGAGAAAGTGTGTTGGTTTAATAAATTCAGTCACACACATGGGCTTGTGTTTTTGTTCTAATACCAGGCTAAAATAAGTGGATATAAAATTCAGGTTATTTATAAGAATATTTATAGCTAATCACAAGCATTGCTGGAAATGCCAATATATTAATTATTTACCTGAAGACTATAACAAGCTTAAAAATATTAAGATATTAAATTAAAAACAATAAGATAGTCTGCAAATCACCTTTAATCTTCACATTGAATGTCACCGCATCGTCGTCGCTCGTGCAGCTATATTCGCCGCCGTGAGACAATTCCGACGACTCCAGCGAGAGTTTTCGGATCGTACCATCAGATGAAATCAAAACTCTGTCCTCACACGCTAACTCTCGTCCATCTTTGTACCAGCGGACATTTGCGCAGGCGTCCGAGACCTCACATTTCAGTTCGAAGGCTTCCCCAGCGAGGCAGATTCGCTTTCTCTGATCATCTGTGATGGGCATGAAGGTCACGGGTTCTGCTGTGGGCACCAACGGAGAGAGAAACAACAATAAAGTGTTGGAGTGCACAAGAGAGTCTCAAGAGTGGCACGGAATGATTCAGTCAGGGTCGTTTAAGAGAGGTGATGGCATATTAAATGCCTGTAAGAACATGCGGGCGAGTAAAGCAGCTGGGATCGAATAAGAGTAATATCAAACATGGACAGTAAAAGCACAGACGGGTGTGAAGTTAGAAGCACGAATGACAATAATGATGATTATTGACAGCAACAGACTAGGACAACAAAGACAACAAGATGAAATTAGATGAAGTTTGTCCATGACTGGTTTATTTGATATAAAGATCGTTTACCTTGGTGGGTAAATGGGATGGCAAAGTTAAAGTGTAAATACTGAAATCAGTTATTATATCTTAAATTATTTAAAGTTACGACAAACATTGCAGACGTTACGTCTGGAGAACATTTGAAAACGAACTTTCAAATAACTTACATGAGCTTATTGACACACAATTAGTGACAGTGGCATGACTGAAGGGGTTAGTATTATGATCAGGTAGGTCAGAGATGATGGATTGATGCATCACCTGATGGTTCCACAGATTTCGGCGTGTCTGTGTCCTCCATCCAACAAGAGTAACCTTCAGTATATGGCGGCTCATCTGATTTCTCAGCATGAGTTCTGAACGTATTTTCGGATTGGATAAAATTCGTTTGACTGTTCTGAATTCCTTCTACATCTTCTTCTGCTTCTTCTTCTCTGGCTTCTTCTGCTTCTACTTCTTCTTCTCCATCTGCTTCTTCTATTTTTTCTCCTTCCTCTGCTTCTCCGTCTTCTCCTTCATCTTCTGGCTTTTTATAGTGTATGATCTGAGCTGTAGGAATCAGCCAGCTCTGTTGAACGCTCATCTTGTCTGTTTTGTTTGAAGGAATTTGAGTCGGTTGGAGCATCGGACTCGTCTGCTGTGCAGCTAAAAAGTTCAATTCAGGATGTTTTAATAAAAGCATATTTAATTCTAATGGATATTTGATGTGAGGTGAATGCTTGAATACTTTTATTATAGTTGTTCATGCATGGCACCTAACACAATAATAAAAACCATTGTTTGGAGAAATTATTCAAAATTTTTTGAAACTGATCCTATCTGATTTGAACAAGGTTTCTGTTGATTAGAAGCTAAGAAACTAGGCTTTACCTTTGACATGCACCTTAAATTTTATATCGTCATCCATTGCCTTGCAGTGGTACGCTCCGGTGTGACAAACTTCCACCGTTGGAACGACCAGTCTCCGTATACAATTCTCCGACTGGATCACTAATCCGTTTTGGGTTCTAAGCTCGATTCCATCCTTGAACCAACATACCGAGGCATTCGGATCTGAGACTTCACACTGAAGCACCAGCGCCATGCCATGTTCAATGCTCTTGGTCCTGGAGCTCTCAGGTATTGGTGCAAATATTACAGGTTTAGGTGAAGGTGCTTCAGGTTTGGAGACATAAAGATGAGTTATATATATATTTATAATTATAAATTTTTATTTCTGGAGAGCACAGCAGTCATGATTTGCTTCAACCTGGTTTAAGAACATTCTAGAACATTTCAACAACAGTCAGACAGGGTTAGTTGCTTGTTTTTGTTAGACACATAACCTCAAATCACCTTTTACTCTGTCCTGATAGGTCACCGATTGATCCTTAGTCTCAGCAGTCCATGCCTCATTGGGCGCCATCTTTTGTAAATGGGTGCTTTGTTTATTTAGGGTGTCGGACATCATGTTTCTGTCACAAATCTCGACTAGTGATGTTTCCTGGCTGTCACAGATTTGCATCATACATTCTGAGGTCTGGCTCTCATCTTTGAGACAGCCTGCTTCTTCGGGGTCCCGGGGATTATCTGCTCCGAGGGGCGCTGGCTGCACTCCTTGATGTGCTTCTTGCCATGCCGAGACTTTTGTCTTTGCAGCTAGAGTGTGTTGAGTTATATAGAGAGAAATCTGCATTACTAACACAACAGAAATGATAAGGTTGGATTTGAGCTGATTATCTTGTTACTTTTAACTGAAAACTTAATGGAAACAACAAAAGATTGTTATGTTTTTAGCCAAATTTAGCCAATGTTTTTAGCCAAATAAAGATGAGGTATGGTCTTGTTAGATGTAAATATTTAATGGATTAAATTGAATGTATTAAATTATGTATAAAGCTAAGAGAAACCTTGTTTACCAACCTACAGGTTCAAATTTGCAGGCCATGCTGTATCAATTACTGTTAAGACCTGTAAAGTTACCTAAATCTGTATTTTGTTATGATACGGTTATGGGTTCAAGGTGGGAAAATGGCATTACGTTGTTAAATTGCAAATATTGAAAATGGAATGTATGTTGCTCTCATCATTATTTGCTGAATGATGGAGCTAACTACTTAAATCACCTTGGTGATCCACCTTAATTTCTAAAGCGTCGCCATCCCTGGAGGTTTCTTGTGCCTTGAGTTTGCGTCCGTCTTGGGAAAAGGATAAAGGCGTTACTAGCTCAAAGCTTTCTGTTTCTGCTAGCTCTTCCATCCAGTCACCACTGGATGTATGATGATGAGTTTTAAAGACCTCGCTCTGGCCAGTTTGAGGATCTACTGGCGGGTTTAAGAATTCTTCATGGTTCTGGTTTGCTTCAGACTTTTGGACTGTGGTATAGCTCGAGTCTTCTTCATTTCTTACATTATTCATGAGTTTTTGGACATTTGTACACCATAGACCAGGCACGTTCATCTCCTTTTCTAAAGATTCTGAGATTTCTATGTAGCTTAAGCTTTCCTCTTTAATCTCAGTGTTTCTCTGGACTGGAATTGCAATAACATTTAAGCTTTCTTTATTGATGGAATTCTGTTCCAGCTCTGGAATTACAGAGAAGCTTGAGCATTCCACATTAATGTTCTGTGCCACCTCATGAACCTCAGGAGCATCTGGAATTTCTGGAACTGTGAAGGCCTGAGTTTCTGGAGTGGTCGTACTCTCAGCTGGGTCAGAAAGAGCTAAAAGATTCAAGTGTTCTTTAGTGCCATCGCTCGTTCTCAACTCTGGAACTTTACAGTCAGTAAATTCAACATTTCTTAATTTATTCCTGTTGACTCCAGATTCTCCTGAAAGCTGAGCCTCAGGAGACTCAAAGATTTCCATCAGTTGTGTATTTTCTTCATTCATATTATTCTCCAGCTTCAGCAGCTTGGGAACCTTCATGCTCTCAAAGCTCAGATTTTCATTCTTGAACTTGGTATCCGTCAACAGCGGTGCCTCCGTAAAAATAGTCTGTGGTTCCTGAGAGGACTTGTTCCATACAATCCCAGGCTGGCGACTGTCAGCTGTGGTTGTGTGATGCGGACAAAGAAAAGTTTAAGTGGGTCTCCACTTTTTAAAAGAAGTGCTGATGGTTAATTTTAAGATGTTATTGACACAGACAAGAAAGTCAAGAGAGACGACCGTATGACTGAGTGGTCTGGAAACACGACACAGCCAAGCAAACACAGAGGACAGCCAAGAACTTCATTCATCCATCCATATGATCATTTATTCATACATTCTCACATGTTTATGCAACCTTAGATAGATTTTTATACATGACAAAGGATGATGATATTGGTGGTTCTGAAAAGCAAGGAGTCAAAGCAATTAGGAATGACTTAAATGTTTGGTTAGGCGATAAAAATCTCAGAAGAACCGTATGTCGAATTAAGTTTGAGTGATTAGTTCAGGAAGGTGCACAGATTGAGAAACAGTCTTTAAAATATGGGGTGTCACAAACACCCATGTTAGTAGCACATATTTACTGGGTTAAGTGCTAAAGGTGGAGAAGCAATTGAAATCACCTTTGGTATCCTGGACAGAGTCGTCACAGAGCTCACCCCTGTACACTTCAGAGTGAGACTGTCCGGCTGTCAGGAAAGCCACAAAGAAAACAATAAGCCCACCAGCTTCACCAGAGTGTCCAGATTCTATTTTTTTTCTTCAATTAAATTATTTAGGCATAAACTGCAAAGCAAACCGCACAGCACCTTTATCTACGTTAAACTTGACATCAGTGTCTGTGGTCCGAGGTGTGCTGGCGTCGTCTTGTTTATCAGATGACTTGATGATTAAACTTCTTATGGAGACCTCAGACTTCATTAAAGTTTCAGGTTCAGTTCGGCCTGGACGTAACGTCTCTTTCTCATCTTGCAGTTGGTCGAAGACGTTATTTTCTTCTGCACTCAAGGTATGTTCGCTTGCTCTTGTAAACCTTCTCTTCTTAGGTTCGGGAACTTCCAGAACTTGTGAGGGTGGTGCTACGGATGATCATGGACAAAGAGACACTTTACACAGTCGGTCAGAAGTTAATAAATGAACAAAGGTGAAGTGAAGTGGCCATTAGAAGCCAATCGTATTCATGAGAGCCATGGTGGTAGCACGGCTAAGAGGACACACTGAGCTTGATTGTTAGTCTGCGCACTAAAACGTTAATGTCGTTAGAAGCAAAGTATTTAAAAATCACCTTTCTCCGTACATTTCTCAAACCGGATGAGTGGATCATCCTTTCTCAAAGAGTCGTACCATCCGGACTCGGAGGCTTGCACCGCTGGAACATTGAGCTTCCTCTTGCTATCCTTTTTGACCTGACCTTGATTTTTTGACAGGAGATCTACTCCATCCTCGTACCAACACCCCCCTCCCGGCGAGTCTGAGATCTCACAGCGTGGATCGGTCAAGTATCCCGTGGGGTTGATCGGCACTTTCTCCAAAATCTCCGGCATCGATGGATCTTGATGCGCCCGTAGAATATACATAATATTAATATCTCACAGCTAAGAGGGAAGACTCCCGTCCTGACTAATCTGTGATCTCTCAGACTTAATGCCAAAAATGCACATTAAACCTAGTAATGCCAGCAAGGCAAGGCAAAAAGAGGCACTTCCATAGCAGCAGTGCTATGAGACACAGACAACACAATAGGATTTTTGAATTTGTAGTTAGTTTGATTCTAGATTATGGGAGAAGAAAAAAGCTTTTTAGGTTACTGGGTGTACATGCTGTTGGAATCACCTTTGATATCCACACTGAATTGTATCGAGTCGTCGGGCGTCTTGCAACTGTACATTCCAGAGTGACCGGGATCTGCCTTCGGAACTACCAGCATCCTTAGCTCCCCCTGCTCTCTCAAATCCCAGCCGGTATCCGATCCGATCTCTGTGTCACCCAAGTACCACAGAACCCTGGTGGTCGGATCCGAAACCTCGCATCGAAGCTGGAAACTGCCACCAGCTTCCACAGTTTTATTTCTTTCATCTTCTGGGATGGACAAGAAGAGTACTGGTGAAGCTGCAGATGATTAACAACAGAATCATAAATATTGTCTATGCTTGTGGAAAGATCTGGCAACCATTTTCACTGCAGCATTTGAGATTGAATTTTATTTTGTATGTGGAGAATTACATATCGTAGGTAACTTACATACTTATGTAAAACTAGAAATGCTAAAGATGCTACAAAAACTACTTTAACCCATGTTTATGCCTGTATGATTTGTTTGGTTGAATCACCTTTGACTTCGACATGGAACTCCTGAACATCATCTTTGGTCGTGCATCGATACACCCCAGCGCTTGATGTGATAGCTTCTCGAATGATTAATTTCCGAACACAGCCGCCAGACACAAAGTCTACTCCAGACTCCACGAGAAATTCTTTTCCATCCTTAAACCAGCTGACCTCCGCTGACGGGTCGGAAATCTCGCACCGCAGGGTGAGCGTGCCACCCAGTTCTATGGTCTTTCTTCTTTCGAATTCTGGGAGAGCTGAGAACCTTATGAGTGGAGCTAGAAATACATTGGTCTGTTTATAATATGTCACATTCCAAACACTGGAATAATTCTTTTTCTAAAATCAGAACTGAAAACCAATTTACCTTTAATTTCTACATTGAACATCAGGGAGGCGCTCTTGGTCCTGCAGCTATACACCCCGGAATGGAAGAACTCGGCCTTCTGGACCACCAGAGTCCTCATCGTCACGTCGGATTGAAAGGCGAGGCCACTCTGTGGTAAGAGTTTGACTCCGTCTTTGTACCAGAAGACTTGAGCATTTGGATCTGAAACTTCACACTGAAGTATTATGGGATTTCCAACCTCAATCGACTTGTTCCTCTCATTTTGAGGAAGTTCTGTGAACCTCACTGGTGGAGCTGTGGGTTTGTTAATTATAGTTATTAAACTTGTACATTAAGATAACAAAAAAGTTTTGTTCAAAAAAGTTAATGTTAAAATCTTAACATATAAAATGTAGTAAGAAAAATCGAAGCAGAAAATGTGTCCATATTCACCTTCGACTTCCACATTAAATCTGATCACATCATCGATGGCATCGCAACTGTAGACGCCCGAGTGAGAGAAATCTGCTGATTGGATGACGATCCTCCTCATGGTTCCTTCTGATTGGATATGAAGACCTTCCACTGAATGCAATTCTACTCCATTCTTGTACCAACGGACTGGAGCTTCTGGATCCGACAGCTCACAGTACAGAACGATGGGATTACCCACTTCACAAAACTTGTTTCGGTCCATCTCGGAAAGTGGAGTGAATTTAACTAGCGGCGCTTGGTAAAAAAAAAGTACAGGTACATTTACATTATTGCAGCAGATTATAATAAGTATCGGCCGTGGAAGTACCAATGCAGCTCACTAAGACCTACCTTGTATATACAGAGCAGCTGAGTCACGGATTCCATAAGCTATAAATGTGATCTCGGCTCCGTTATCGCTGTCTCGTACTCCTCGGATCCGGAGCGTCTGGTGTGTTCGTGAACGTCGTATCGAGAAGCGATCGTCATCCTGGATCTGGTTACCATTCCAAAACCAAGTTCCTATCACCGAGGCGGAGAGCTCGATGGTAAAACAGGCGTCCTGACACTCTGGCACGAGAGCGTCCTGTAGGGGGGTTTGTATTTTGGCCACTGGTACTGGAAACAATACACACCTGAATTGTTTACCATTTTTGTTAAACAGTGTATCATTTTTCTGATTAGAGAAGTGATGATAAAGAAGGAATGAAGTTACCAAGATGAACTCCTCGAGGAAACTCCACATATCCACTCCTCCCATACTTGTTGATGCTGCAGATTCGGAATCTGTAGTCGGCCTCACATGGAACGCTGTCACCCAGGATCTCCACAGAAGTGGCCGAATCTGTGGTCAGGCACTGCAACCACTCCTGAGAGCCCATTTCCTGTCTCTCTAGGATGTAACCCGAGGGTGGGTTCTTCTTGCAGTCCTGGGATGGAACCCAGGACAGAAGAGCTGCGTTCGCACGCTCTGTGTTAATCTGAACCCCCACAGGGCAACTAGGTGGGCAGTGCCGAGCCGCTAAGAAATGGCAAAGGTTAGACTGTTAAAACTGAAGAATGCAGATAGTCTAACAACATTACCATACATTAACATTTTTGGACGCACCTTCTCATTCATCATCTTTTTAGACTTTTAACTTTTAACATTTTCTACATTGTAGATTATTACTGAAGACATCCGACTTATGAAGGAACACATGGAATTACGTTGTAAACGTGCTTTGATGACAGCTTTGCACATTGCAGTCGGCTTTGCCATTGAAATGTTCTTTTAATCAGCGTCATGAGGAGCCAACCAACGCAACTCATCCCAACTCATCTCAACTGGGTTTAGGTCAGGTGGAGATCAGGTCATTTGACCAAGCACTCCATCACTCTCTTATATTAGATAGCCCTTACAGAGCCTGGGCGTGTGTATTATGTAGAAAAGGAACAAACAATAATTATTAACAAAAAGAGAATGTGAAGGAGAAGGTGTCCAAACTTCTGACTGGTATTATACAAAAAATAAAATCAATAACAGAATGAAAACTTTCCATTAGTGCTGAAGTTCCTTACAAAGAAAGATACAATCCCCTCCAGAGGCAAGTTGGCACCAAAACCTTGCCAACTAGGAACTATTGTCATGTCCAGTAAAATGGATTTGTTTTGCACCGTATATTACAGATGTTGTCTCACGGAGAAAGTGGCAGATGAAAAGTCTCTCTTGAGAAGCCAAAGGCCACAGTTGCAATTCCCTTAGAAAGAAACCTGACTCCACTGGAATCTCTGTCTTCATCAGGTGGCCCAGGCTCACTGATTTAGCAGGGTGGTATCATTTTACGTTTAAGGAAAAGAGTAGTCCAGCTTTATACCAACACACCCTGGTAGGTCTCAGATCATTTCAAAATAACTGGGATACCCCAACTGCTTGCCTCATACCCATATCTACCAGTCCTTCCATAAAGCAAGTCATTCAGCAATGAATCACTCCTACTAAACCTGCTAGCTTATAGGATTTAAATTTGGCTTATTGGGCCACATGATTTAGCTATCATTACTCAATAACCAGCCTTCATCTGTTTCATCTGATAGATCCAGAGATTCAACTATTCACCCTGTGTTAGAACCATGAAATCAGAAGTAAAATTATTGCACCAAAAGGTTAATGGATAGACGGTGTTCAAGTCATTGAACAGTCCAAGAGATGAAGTTTTGCCCAGAAGTTCCAAATTTCAATCACAGCAACATTTTTAAATTGAATTTTCTGTCAAAAAATGTATTGCATTTGTTTTTTATTGCTGGTTATATTGTGTATGTGACCAACAAAGCACAGTTTAATTTGATTTAGGAAATCAAAATGATTTCTCACCCTTGACTCGTAGCTGAGACGACGTCTTTGATCTACCCACATAGAATGTGACCATGCCAGAATCCTGGGGCGTCGTATTAACAAAAACTAAAATATGAGTCCTGCCAAAGGATTTAAGGATGGTCTGATGAGTCTCTCTCAGCTCTGTTCCCTCCTTGTACCAGTGAATGTCCATCTCTTCCTCTTCCACTTCCACACAAAACGCCGCATTCTCACCCTCCAGGACGTCCACCTTCCTGGGAAGCTTCCTCACAATAGTACCTGTGCAAAGATATTTCAAATCCATTCATGACCTTGTTCATGCCAAACAGCAAATCCAGAACCAATATAAGTATAAGCTCAGCTCTTGAAAAAGATATTTACCTTTGACAGTTACCTCAGCAATGCTCCGCCCACCATCCGCCATCTCACACAGGTAGATCCCGTCATCATCCACACCCATGTCTCGAATCGTGAGCCTGCGCTTCGTCCCCCACTCCTCCATCCCGTATTTGGCCCCTGGTTGTAGCCTCCTGTCCTCTAGATACCAGGTAATGGGCACCGAGTCCTCGGGCACCTCACATTCCAGAATGGCCAGGTCCCGCTCCCAGACCTCAAGGTCAATGAGAGGCTGCTTAAATCTTACAGGCGGTTCTAAGTTTGCAAAGAAAATGTATTTTATAATGTTTCTTCATTCATTTATCATCTCACATGTTAATGGTTACCATATTATTGTTTATTAAAATATAATTATTATTTAAAAAGTCAATTTTTTGCAGTGAAGCTTTTTGTATTTTGTGCCCTTCAAATGAACAGCCCATCCCCCCTCTGCTGAGTTTCTCACCTTTGACTGTGAGATGAACGGCGCTGAGCGTCTGTCCGGCCGTGTTGGACGCTGCACACACGTAAACGCCGTTATCTTGCTGTTTACAGTACAGAACCTTTAATGTAAAATAACCCTCGCGGTCCTCGTACAGCAGGTACCGTCTCCCCGACAGGAGGATTTTACCGTCCTTCCTCCAGATAATCTCGGGTTTGGGTTTCCCTGTGACGTAACAGCGGAACTTGGCGTGTTTGCCTTCGGTTACGGCAAACATCTTTACCTTGACCGAGTTGGGTAGGGCATAGTCCTTCAGCCTGGCTACAACCTGCTTGCTGCTTCTCTGCTTGGCTTGATGGGATTTCCAGTGAGTGTTGTTGTAACCGTTCCTGGCTCCCTCATCTTCGTGCCCGGGTCCAGCGTCCACCAGCAGCACGGCCCCCGCCAGACTCTCCCCAAATTCGTTCCTGGCCTTGCAGGTGTACACGCCCCCATCAGGCGCCCTGGTCTTAAAGATCTTCAGCTGGAACCACCCTCCGTCCTGATAACCCACGTTGAAATGTGTGCTCTCGAAGATCTCATTCAACTTCTTGCCATCCTTCTCCCAGACCACTTCGGGTCTGGGTTTCCCCCACAGTTTACAGGAGAAGGCGGCATCCTCGCCCCGCCCCACCCGAGTGGATAAAGGTTTGATGAGGAATCTTGGCCGGTTCTCTTCCCTCAGTTCCATTTCTTGTGCCTCACCCTCCACCTTGAGCGTGGCGGCGGCGTAGGTCTCTCCGATAGAGTTCTTGGCTTTGCAGATGTACTGTCCACTGTCCTCTAGGGTCACCACCCCAATAATGAGGTTATAAACGTTCCCATCCTCGAACAGCCGGTACCTTCCACCCTGCTGGATCTTCTCGTTGTTCCTTTCCCAGATGACGGCGGGTCGGGGATCGCCACCAATTTGGCATTTTAGGACGCCGTCTGTGCCACTCTGCACCACCACAGGTCGGGGGTATGCAAGGAACCGAGGGGCGCCGCCAAAAACGTCCATCTTGCTTCACTTCCAGGGGTCACCTTAGACTGAGAGACATTCAGTCCTTGATTAAGCTCGTATTAATGTCAGATTCTAGTTCAAGTCTAGTTTTTGTCTAATTATCATCTGGTTCACATCTGGTTCTGGATCAGCTTTTAGTCTGAGGCAAAAGAGAGAAATTTTAATCACAATTTTATTTCACAATTTTAGTCTGCAGTTTTTGAAATTTCGACCCTCTTCCAGCGCCAAAATGTTCTTCTTATTCAGGAATAAAGCAGTTGTGTAAAGTGTAAGGAATCCACACACCTGCTTGCCTGCCACATTTTCCATAGACAATAAAAAATATTGCATTTTTTGAGATAAGAAAGCTTTTGCAACTCCACATTTTCGAGTTATGAGCTGTTGTTTAGTGAACATTATTGGAATATGTCCACCCAATTTAGTTCCTCATAGACTTTCATTAATTTGTAACTTCTTTGATTGCCATTTGTCCAGTGACCAGTCAGATAAAATGAATTCACATTTCCACAAACTGCAGCTCTTCGATACAGCTTAGGAGTACCCACACCTATCCACCGGCCATGCCCATGATTTGGCTTCATTTATTTGGAATAGAACAATGCAAACCATGTTAGCTTAGTAGTAAAGCATAATACATGATGATATAATAGAGCCTGATTTAGTTGGGATGAGCTTGTCAAAACTTTACTATCCCAGCATTTTTAGATGTGTTTCATGCCTAAAATGCAGTAAGTGGATGTTTATTGTACATTTTCTTTATGTATGTTTGTTTGATGTTGGCACCAGTAAATTTAATGGTCGAACCAGATTACATTTCAGCACGGTATTTACTCCCAGAACTTTCTAAAAGCACTTGCTGTGTTTGTGTTTGTGTGTGTGTTTGAAGCCAGAGTCACACACACACACACCCACACCCACACACACACACGGGGACATGGGGACACACACACCACAGCTGGTGCTGTAATTCAATGGGAAATGCTTTATATAGTCAGTCCTAAATACAGAGCGGTCACAAAGCACATGCACGCACACACACACACACACACACACACACACACACACACACACACACACACACACACACACACACACACAC
>JAOTRQ010056654.1:0-14199 GCA_028565875.1 Hoplisoma paleatum | reverse complement strand
GATACTCTGGGGATCGGTAACGGTCCACAGAGTAACCCAGGGTCGAAGTCGACTGAAGGGTAAAATCATCATCATGTATTAAGCGATTGTGATGTTTCAGAAAAGCTGGATTTACTGAGATTACTTTTTCACCGTTGTGCTTTTACACACATCTGCATGTAACTCATTATGCACAGTGAAACGTACATTCACACACACACACACACACTGAGACAGTGAGCATACCTGCTGGGCATTGGTTAGCAGCCTTCGCCCATCCACCCCGAGACCAGTTAGGAGTTAGGTGTCTTGCTTAAGAGCACATCAGTCGTGAATTGGTGACTCTCGGAATCGGAACCGAACCCAAATCGAACCTTCTGATCACAAGCGCAGTTCTCTAATCACCAATCTATAGTGGTTTACTACTAACATGTTTACTACTGGGAGTTTTCCTTGCCACAGTGGCCCTCGGCTTGCTCAACAGGGGTTTCTGTTCGTCCTTTTGTTTTTTATAAAGCTGTTTTGAGACAATGTCTGTTGGAAAAAGCGCTATAGAAATAAACTTGACTTGACTTGACTACTGAGTACAGGCATTGTTAGATCATTCGTTTTTGATTTATGAGCAAAATGCACCATAGATTTCAATGAAAGACACATAAAGACTGCAGAATAGCCAGTAGGGCTGTAATTTTGTATACAATATGATATGCAAATTTTGAACAATCCTTTAAAATCATGCATTATGTTACGCTCATTAACACTGTGTGTGCATTAACAGTATTTAACAGTACGTTTTTGTGTCTGCATGTAATTTGTTGTATAGTTTGTAGTTACAAAACAAAAATAAAATGTGAAAAGTAGTTTGATACTAGTGATACTATTGTTTAAATTTTTTAAATAGTCAAATCATATTCACTGCACCTCACTAAGATTCTCATCTTACATGCTAACAGGATTGCCTATAATTTGTAACACTGTCAATAAAACAAGTTCGGAACATCAGTCAGACATTTATAATGCAGAAGGAGACTGTGGTGTCATGGAGGCAGGGAAGAACACAGAGACACCGGATCTCCCGACCTGAACATAATTCTGCTTGGACAGCCAAGGTGACTCTCGCTGTTCCACTGCGAACGGTCCATCACAACACCTGCAGACTTTGCTGGTCTGCACACTTTCTTTCTTTTTTAAAGAATCATTAGATACAAGCTTTAAAATACTCAGCACACATTGTCTTAGGAGTGTGACGATGAAGAAAAGTGTAACATTTAAATAAACTTTAATGTCATAAGACGGCGATGGGAATGGAACTGTTGAGTTTCAAGCCGTTAAACTGACGGTGTCGACTTACTCCTGCAGAGCATCGATAAAAAATGCAGTGCAGAATATAAGTCCAAGTGGGAGGTTAAAAAAACGGAATATAGTGGAATAGGAATGATCATTATAGTTTACGATCATTAATTCTGGATTTTAATGATTTTTACAACAAATGTAATTTCATAGTGCAACAATTAAGGTCAAAATCAATTCAAAAATTAACTGAAGTAATTAAAACAGCTTGTGCTAGTTTTGTTTTTTCTAACAATTCAAAATATCCAAAGAATTCCCGAAAGTGTTTTCCCAGACCACAGTATGGAGTATGTAATGACTTAAGTATGAAAATGAATTAAAATGATTGGACTATGAAATCAAATTCTGATTGTATAATATTAATTTGGTGCAGAGTTTGATGTTTTTTGGCGGTTTTTGAAATACGTTTTGGCTGTCAACCTGTGATGCAATCTGGCAACTCAGCAAACAAGACGTATTTAGGAAAAGAGTGATTACAGACAGCCCTGAACAAGCTGATGAAAGCATTTCTTGCACACCCCCCAGTTGGCACAGCTCACACCCAGTCCGGGCCTAAATGTGGAACCCCATGAAATTTTGAACAGACAATGAAAAATACTAATAAAAACATGATAGAAAAAATGAACCGAATTTTCCTGACTGTTGTGACAGGAACAATTGCACTGTAACACACTTGTGGGCGGTGACGGTTATGATGGTAATGCCGGTATTGATACGTGTGTTAATAATGAATTTGTTCATTTTATTGATGTGATTCTTTTTCTTTTCATTTCAGTCGTGTGATCTTACCCATTTCTGTGGAGGAGGTAAGTACAAACTGTACTGTGTGTGTGTGTGTGTGTGTGTGTGTGTGTGTGTGTGTGTGTGTGTGTGTGTGTGTGTGTTTGCGCTGTATTAACTGTACAAACACGTGTGTTCAGATCTTGTGAAAATGCATAACTAAAATAGAAAATTTATGCATTCGTTGACTTGTCTGTTTTACCACCTATTCATCTCACCCTCTTTTTGTTTCAGTTTTCTTAATTTAAAATGCGAACACTGCCAGGTGAAGAGAATATCACCTATTTTCACTTCATCACGACACGTTAGTGAAGGTTGTATTGAAGTACATGAACATTTTATCCTCAAAGTTGATGTGAGAAGCAGAAAAAGTGGATGAGCTTAATGATTGATGAGTTTGATTAAATGAGATGGGGATGTGTAGATGACTCGATCAAACATTTAGTAAAATAAAAGTATATTCATAGACAAAATATCTGACTTGTGAGAGCTGAATAAAGGCTGATTTAAACGGAACCACTTTCTAATCTATATTTTTCACTGAAGATCCCCATCTGCCAGTGTGTGACGGCTGCACAGTGACATGCAATGCCTGTGCCTCGGGGTTGGTGTGAACGTGGCATTTGATTGGTGGAGTGACTGTGATGCAGCTGGCATCATCATATTACAAAAATTGTGCACGCACACACCATATGAAAAAGAATTTCATTTCCATGCATCCACAGTCATATACACATTTTATTTCATTTCCTGTGTACGTACTTGTCTCTCTCATAAAATCAGCGGATCAAGTGGATCAGCACTAAAAATAAAAGCAACTGTAAGATGCTTCCTTGCACACCCTCCCTCCCCCTATTTGCTTCTCCTTGGCCCGGTGCTGTGTGGACTGTAGTGCTAAAAATAGTCTAGTCTGCATCGCTTCCTCAGCGTCTGTCCCGAACACACACAAGAGCAAGCACTCTTTGTATTCTGTTCCTTTAGTCAGTTATGCAAATGTCCAGCATGAGTATCATCTCTGATCACGTGGCCTCACATTACGAACATAATGCTGCTGTATGTGTGGAAGCAGGTGTGTTACTTTGGACCATCAAACCTTCAGATGTTCTCAGTAACACACACAGATAATAGCTGCCCTTCAATGTCCCTTGGTGCCAGTATGGTCGTAAGTGCATTGACCAAGATGCGTTGACCCGCACCCGGTGCCCTGTGGTTTTAAGTGGCGTTAGAGTTATAGTGCCCCCCAGAGCACAATGCATTAAGAAACAATAATTAAATATGATGTGGACATTTTCTTTACTCCATGTAATCCTGTAGATACTGTTCCAGATTAGTAAAGCAGGCTTAGAATAAAACCTTTAGTCTCCATTCACACTTGAACTTATTTACACAATGGCATTTATTGTTCCTATTGGTTACACTTTTACTTGTAATAATACATACATACTATACAAGTCTAAATATGTGTTTTATGTAATCAGGAGAACATTTAATAGCATTAAAGGTGATCATGGATTGAAAGAGCTATTAATTGTTGTTGTTGTTGTTGTTGTTGTTTATTGATAAATGACACAGAGAGAAGCAGACGAGCACTATACCAGAATTGGCAGGCACAGTTTCGACACTGACTTTTATTTAACTATAGACAGTATGGTCAGATTTCTTTTATTTGTTATACAACCAAAGAAATAGGATCTGGCCAAGGTAAAGCTAATGCTGAGATATAAAAACATGGTCACAAAAGAATTCATTACATTTGAGTATTTAGTTAAATGTATCGGTTAACAATAATTCTTTCCTCGTGTGTGTTTATGTGTTGTGCAGTATCAGGTAGGTCAACTGTACTCAGTAGCAGAAGCCAGCAAGAATGAGACGGGAGGAGGAGAGGGGGTCGAGGTCCTAAAGAATGAACCATATGAGAAAGATGGAGAAAAAGGCCAGTACACACACAAAATCTATCATTTACAAAGGTCAGTTAACAATTTGTGATCTTTTTGCTGTGTCTAATTTGTCAAGCATGTTTTGCATGAACATAAAAAATAAAGTAGTATTACTTCTTAGAAGTAGTATTTATAATAGCAGAAGTAGTAGTAATAGTAGCAGTAACTGTTAGTAGTACTAATAGTACTAATTAGTAGTAGTTGTTTTATTACCATTAGTAGTATTATTATAATTAGTAGTAGAAGTAGTGTTTGTAATAGAGAAGTAGTATTAGAATGACTATTGGAAGTTATAGTAGTTAGTAGCAGTTTTAGTATTGATAATATTAGTAGAAGTAGTATTAGCAGAAGTAGTAGTAATAGTAGCAATATTACTATTAGTAGTAGAAGTATTGTTATTGTTAGTAGTAGTAGCTGTTTTTGACACTATTTATTTTGTTTTTTATTTAGTAAAGTTCCATCCTTTGTGCGAATGTTAGCGCCAGCATCAGCTCTCAACATTCATGAAAAAGCCTGGAATGCTTACCCATACTGCCGCACAGGTATTACACCCAGTCCTCCTCATCTAGTTCTGTTAAATAATTAACTGACTGAGCCGAGTGGGAGTGGAGTTACAGTAGAGAGAACTCAGGTCATTCTAATGTACACACACACACACACACACACACACACACACACAGTGATATTATTAATTTTGGTATTATGTTTGTGTGACTTATACGATATAATGCTAAAGTGAGCTCCCTTAAATTAGGTTTAAGATTGAGTTGGCTTAGAAAATAAACCAGTTGATCATCTGATTGAATATTTTATTTTGAGTAACGATCTACAAGTCTTCAATATATAAAAATTGATGAATAAGTAAGTAAATACTTTTACAGAATTGATAATAAAAGTATAATTACACTTTATATATAAAATGAAAAATACTTTAATACTTAAAATCACTTTGTACATTTCTGTAATATAAAATAACTGCTTTGTTTTTCTTTCTTGGCGTTGCTCTTCCTGTTCTGCAGTCATAACAGTGAGTACATGATCTCATGATCTTCACCTCAAAAACACTCTTTTATATGCATTTATTTCAAATTAATTAAGTGTTTGCCTTAGTAAGCATTTTACACAATTACAGTCGTACCCTAGCACCGAGTCACAGACTGGTTCGGGTCTTTGGATCATTTATTGCCATTCTGCAGATAAAGATTAAATGATCTCAGTGTTTCAGGGATTCACACTGAGCTCAGAGATCACTTTTAAATCTATTTTCCCTGCCAGTCAATGAAAATATGCATTAGCAAAAGCTCTAGTATATAAAGGTGGTCTAGTGTTTGGAGAACTTGGCTTGTATTCGGAAGGTTGCCGGATTGATTTGGTGAGTCAACCAGTCACGACAGACCTGTGTGTTACAATTTGTGTTCACTGCACTGATTTAGTTAAATGAGAATGATCGTTTCTGGTGTGTCTAAAAAGCACAGTGGTGACAAAATATTAATAGAAAATCAAAAGAACTCACATTTCATGTATTAGGTATTACATTATCAGTTTTTTCTCTATTTACAAATCACTTTGACCAACTGATGCTCTTCTCTTGTAGAACGAGTACATGAAAGAGAACTTTCTCATTAAAATAGAGACGTGGCATAAACCCGACATGGGGCATCAGGACAACGTGAGTCATTTCTGCTCCCCCCCCTCCTCATTAAGCTGAAAGGTCATTGCTGGCATGATTTCTGGCTTTGTTAACCCTCTGTATGTGTTTTGCTCTGTGTATTTAGGTACACGGTCTGGACCCTGATACCTGGAAGAAGGTGGATGTTGTGTATATTGATATTGCTGACAGGAGTCAGGTAGAGCCAAAGGTAAGAACAGACCACTATTAAAAATGTTATAATATGAATATGGGCTTTACAAAACATACGAGATTCCTGGAATTATTAAAAAAATCAAGATGCTTTATTTGTCAAATCTATATACATACAAGACATAAGACCATATAAGACTCTCATGAAGATAGTACTCGTTTTATTCCCTCCAACATAAGCCTGTATTGTCGAAATGCTCTGCTTTGAGCTCTTGTGACTTATGTTAATGAGCTGTTGAGGTATACACCTTATTACTGTCCTCTTCAGGATTACAAACCAGATGAAGACCCAGCCAAGTTCAAATCTGCCAAGACTGGCCGAGGGCCTCTGGGACCTGACTGGAGGGTATAAAGAGATCGAAATAATCAAATTATCCTATTTTTAAATCTGATTTTAACTACTGAGTGGGTTTGTGCTTTCTGTGTGTCTGCATGGTTGCAGAAAGAATTGCCAAAAAAGACACAATGTCCACACATGTGTGCCTACAAACTGGTAACAGTCAAGTTCAAGTGGTGGGGACTACAAAACAAAGTAGAGAATTTCATTCAGAAGGTGAGTTTTATAGATCCTTTTTATAGATCACTTACTGTGGATGAAACACACACTGCAAGGTATCAAAGTCTCTAACATTCTTTGTTTCCATTTTACTTTCTGTTCAATAGCAAGAGAAGCGCTTGTTTACCAATTTCCATCGGCAGCTTTTCTGCTGGATTGATCATTGGATCGAACTGAACATGGACGACATTCGCCGGATGGAGGAAGAGACCAGGAAGGAACTGGATGAGGTGAGCAACAGAGCATGAAGAACATGCATGTTTACTGGGTTATTAGCCGGCTATTTTCTGGGTAGATGTATAAAATGTATGAAGGTTTTAATTCCGATAACAAATCATCCCTTTTTAACATTCTTTTGCATGGCCTTTTCTCCAACCTTGTACCATTTTAATGCCAAAATGCATCAAATGCATCTTTACTTAAGATGATCATCAGAACCAACAGACTGAAAAACTCATTTGTTTCTAATGCTATCATACTGTACAACACCTCACTGGGGGGAGGAGGGGTAACAGAGTGTATAATGGGAAGAATAAAAACTGGTACCTGGACTATATCACATACCTTATGTGACTTATTATTAACTTTTTATGCACTTTGTACTTTTTATATACACTGTTTACACCTACATACATTTTATGTACATAGAGTAAAATGGTTGATGATGCTCCTGGAACCTCAGTTTCCCTGAGAGAACCACCCAAAGGGATCAATAAAGTTTTATCTATCTCTATCTATCTATCTATCGCATTTTTATGCTTTCTCATGCCACTAAGTCTGGACTATAAGCTCAATATTTGGTCTCTCAGACATGACCAGTTTTGAAGATCTTGTTGAGTATTAATGACAGTTTATTTTTTCTTCATCCTACAGATGAGAGTGAAGGACCCGGTAAAAGGGATGGTGGCTCTTGAGGACTGAATATTCTGTATATAGATGAAGTGTGTGCTGCTGTTTGTACTGGTGTGTGACAGAGGTGCCGGCTACATCACGGTATCAAGAAACTACAGTATAGGCTTTCCCTGTTGTCACTCGTTAGAGATAAAATCCTTCAAACAAAAGACTTTATTTTACATTTATGAAAGTTTTAAACCCCCATGTCTTTTGTCGTTTTGTAGACTTGGTCTCTATAGCTCTTAGTGGTGACACTTTTCAAACGGGATGATGTATCATCATATCTTTTCAGTGCAAAATAATATTTTTAGTCATTTGTACAAGAAATCATGAATTGTTTTTTTTACAGACCAGACACACTCATTCACCCACACAGCTACTAGAATTGGGCTGACTGCGTGTTTTTTGGACTTGTGGCAGGGAACCGGAGCACCCGGAGGAAATCCACTGAGACACAAGAAGAACATGGACAATCTACAGAAAATAAACTGTAGTAGGCCACAGAATTACCAAACTATCATCGCTGTTTTAGTCTCATCATTGCCAGGTTGGCAGTTTTGGGTCCATGAACAAGGCCATCCATTTTCAGTAGATTTTACATGTCAAGTCAATTTGGATGAAAATAAATCGTAAAAAAAATTTGCTCAGGACTAGAAATCAAAGGTTACAAGATGGGTTCTTGTTCAAATACCACTCCTGCGCTGTGTCAGGGGTACTTTGGATTGATATTTGAATCACCATTGTCTTCTTTTTACTCCGTCTGACCAGACTGAAGTGAGCATGAGAAACATTAATATAGAAAGAAACTAAAAGTCATACACACACTGAGCAGACACAACATTAGGATCGTCTTTTCATCACAAATCAAAAGATAAATGAGCAAAGAATTTTTAGCATCTGCTAAATTGGTCTAAAAAAGTGCGGTATAGCGGTGACAGGGTCATGGGCAGGCAAGGCTCACTAATGCACGTGCTGAGCTGACAGACAAGTCATAATGTTATTCTCATTTACAGATGTGTTTTGTGGACCAAGCTGACTTTCATACATTTTAAAATAAATATAATAAATGTAATATATTTAAATTATTTATTATATTTCAGGGATGCTAAACTTGGTATGAATAATTCTCTTAAAACTACAGTTGAACAGGGGCTTCACACTCATTGAGTTGCACATAAGATTTGCCAATTACGAGCCCCCAATTATTCTGGTTATCTATCATGAGCCTGGCCCGTAGGGGTTAAAGCACATAAATGTGATAAATAGGGTTCTGGTTGTTTTGTAATACAGTAGAATTATTGGACTATTCTTAGCTGCAATTAGCCAACTGTGACTGAACAGTACGGTAATGTTTCTGGTTTTTATGGCAACAGTTTAGGGAGGGCAAAATTGAAACTGTCATGCATTATCATCAGATTATTTCTGTGACTGACCTCAGTAATGTTCTTGTGGTTAAACTGTACCACATTTCTGTGATTCTGCATCCGAATATTGTGGTTACTTTAAAAAATGGAAGCTCTTATAGAAACGAAATGTGTTGTTATGTCAAGTATTTTAATTTATTTTTTAGCTGTCCCATGTAGAAATTGTAAACATTTTAGTCCTAATTGTCTGTACGGGAGGTTGTTTAATAGTGCTCCAAGTGGCAACCTCAGAGTCCTGTCTTTTAATCAGAGAAAAGGGCATCTATCCAGATTTAGCAATAACACTTACATAATAAAAATCATATCGCCAACAATCCACACTTTCCTCAGAATGTCACCTCACAAAAGCACTTATCCAATTGAAACAAACTCCAATCCCAAATGAGTATTTTTCCACGATTAGTCCAACATTATCAGTATTTGATCAATGTTTAAGATGAATTGGAGGTTGCCAGATGCTTGGCTGTATATTGCTTTCTCGTCTGACACTGTATAAACCCATTAGCAATACTCCACTGCTCCTCCTACCCTAAGAACCCAATCATGGAGTAGCACTGGTTTGGGTTGTATGTATTGAGTTGTACATAGAATATAAATAAATGTAGATGAACAAACAATATATATATACAGTATGTATATATAGATGTCAGACTGTCCTGCCAATCGTTTAGTATATGGCACCCGTTGCTGTGGTTGGAGGGTCGGCTAATGGAACAGGGAAACAGTTTATGCTGATTATTTAGAAGATTACCAGCATCTCGGTCAAGAACTACATTTTGCTGACACCACAGCTGACCTCTTCCGTGTCCTCACCTTAACTTTTTTGGCAGGATGTTAAAAATTATATATACATATTTTGTTCTCCTTTTTGTCTTCGTACTTGCATTTTTATTGTCAGAATATAAACTTTACTGCTCTCAGTGTATTTTACAGGTCTTAGATCAAATACATTTTGCCTTTACTTAAAATAAATAAGAGATTTAGATAGTTTAAACTGGACATGGATCAATACAAAAAAGGCAGCTTTTATCCAGATCTGGAATTAATTGTACTTAACCCTAGAACACTAATGTTAAAATTTGTGACATCATCATTAACATTGAGTATATTTTAGCCGGTATAAAGCGCCTGATTTAAACACACCAACACTAACATCAGGTAAATTCTACCCATAAAAGGTTAATTTATCACTAAAGTCAGGTGAAAATCACTCGAACCCATGCTTTTTGAAACATAAAACATAGATGGGATGAGTGAATCAGCCATACCATTAATGACATCAGTGGACGCCCTGATGCTCCCTAAAGTCTCATGTAACTCAGACAGCAGCAACACAATGAAAATTACATAATTAACAATTGTGTGTGAAAATCACCTTGCATTAGTGTTCTAGGTTTAAAGCAAAATATGAAACAATCTGATTTCTCTGCTTACTTAGAGCAATCAGATCATGGTGTAAAAAGTGCTAATGTAATTTCAGTCCATGTTTTATTGTCAAGGATATACAAATCAATTATTTCAGAAATAGAAATGTTTATTTTTTCTGTAGAAATTATGTTTGTTTGATGTCAATTATTTTGCTTGTTGTCTGTTTTACTTTATTTTACTGTGAATGTGTGCCTTGCCATTTTACCTTCCTATACAACTACACCAATGACGTGAAATAAACCTGTTCAAACTAAATCGGATTATTATAACCGTCTTGCTTGCATTTTTACATGTCATTCTTCTGTCATTCTTCCCCAGTTCAGCTCTTGTGGGATGTTTTCAGTCTGCAGTGGGCATCTCCAAACAGTATACCTGTGTCAGGGCCATAAGCAGCCAAACTACACTTTTTTACTACATGTTTTCCTTTTAAACATATACATTTTAAAGGAAAGAGACACACAACCTTTGCTTTAAGAATAAAAGAAAAGTTTATTTAGAAATAAAAATGTGTGTGTGTTAGTAATGACTCGACAGGTCCAGGTCCAGTACAGGCAGCAGATTAAACCCTGGCCATGATCATACCGGAGCAGCAGAAGTTTGTTGATTTCACTAATAAAAAACTTCCATATATATTTGATGCGGACGGTGAATGTTAAGTCCATATATCAGTGTAAATATCATACTTATGTTCAATACAGAAGCAACAAAATGAACTTTAGAACTTAAAACATAAGAAAAATGAACATAAATGAGGAAAATTAACCGCAAGGGATTCTGGAAAAGTCCCAAAACACACTCCCTCACCCTTTGACAGCCATAGTTATATAGTTATTTAAACTATGCTTAAAATTGTATTAGAAATGTCACAAATTTAACAAGGAGACAAGAGGCAATCTGGGCAACCAAAAACAAAAGAGACAAGCCCATATCAAATGCAGGAACATTTATTGAATATGACTGCATATTATAATATCTACAAATCTGTCTCTCACTTCAGCCACAAGCATGCAATGCATTTATTCTCATTGTACACAGCATACACACTATACATACTACAACGAGATTGGAAGCTGCTCCTGCACACACACACACACACACACACACACACACACACACACACACACACACACACACACACACACACAGTGTGTGTGTGTGTGTGTGTGTGTGTGTGTGTGTGTGTGTGCGCGCGTGTGAATATGTATAAGAAGGTTCTAGTGAGTCTCCCTGTAGAACGCATCCTTACCTCACATCTGGTTGTGGTTGAATCAGAAGCACTGAGAAAAAAACCCCTAAAATGCTTGATTTAATCCATGTGCATTAGCAGATAATCAGTGAAAAGCAATTTCCTTTTACTTGTTTAGAATAAATGAATTCAAACTGATATTTCTAAAGCTTCTTTACTTTAATTGCAGCTAATCTGAGTTTATTGTCAGTACAGATATTTAACTTGTGTATGTTTTTTATTACTCTGCTTTTTGGTCAATGCTTAATAAACACAAAGCACTTGCGAATATTTTATATATCTTCAAACATACTTTAACTGGGTGTAGATTTATGGATTTAAAAAAGAAAAGACTTTAATACTACACGTAGGTCACAATACAATTTAATGTGTTATTTATAATAAGGAATTTGATTACTATGAAAGCCATATTATAATTCTGGTATGATCACCTATTAAGATGAGAGACTGAATCTCAGGTCTGGCTTGTCCGTTTTATCTGCACATAAGTATTTTTGCACAGTAACTATATTTTCTTTATTACCATTGCGCTGTGTGAACTTTTAAGGAGCAGCTTCCCATCTTTTTGTACTATGTATACTATGCATGCTGTGTACAATGGCAATAAAGGCTTTCTATTCTATTCTAGCAACTGTTGGACCCTTGAGCAAGTTCCAAGCTGTGGAGAGCAACATAATGTACATTATGAACAACCTCATTCCCTTCCATTATGTAAAAAACATGTTGTGCTCCAATAATGATAGTTTTAATTAAACAATATTACAAAAACTACTTCTAGGCAACAAAACAATATCACCTCACAAATACAAATAGACTTGAATATCTGTTTATTATAGGGTGAAATACAATGCTTGCCCACTCATGCTAAGATTGGCTGATCTGACTTGTTTTATTTCCATGAAAAACGCCCTTAGAAAACCTTTAAACCACTTTTTATGTAACACACTAAACTTCACCTTTAAAAGTATCACACCCATGCAAACCCATGCAAGACCCAAAGGTAAAATTGTCGGAAATGGCGCCATCTGCTGGTTATACGAACCACCATTAATTCCAACCCAACAATTAAATTAATTGAAATTAAATGTTATTTGATTCTCCCTGGACCTTAATGGCCACGTTTTGTTGACAACGCGAGGAAAAGAAAAGGCAAACACAACAAGGAAATAAGCAAAAAAAAACAACAACAAGGAAATAAAGCTCATGTGTCTTTTACAGTATTTTATTTCTCACTACTAATCCTTTAACGTGAGTAGATTACATGTCACATGTAGTAATTAACTACGTCACTGTGCACCCCCGTATATTATTGGTTAGTTTTCGCAACAGTTCCGAGCTCACAATCTGATTGGTTGAGACGTGTTCAAATCGTGAAGACGTCTCGTGATAACTGCGCGGTCATTTCACATTAAAAGTGTATCACTCCGCGAACTCCTTTCTGAGTAACCCGACCAAACAACTCTCTGAATAAACAACACGAAAAGTAGAGCGATCCCATTTTTACTACTTATCATGCTTTGTTGTCAAAGCTAAAATGATTTCCCCTGAATGTTATAATTTGTATGTTGAAATATTATATTTGAACGTTCCTTCAATGTTAATCTGCCGAGTTATTTATAAATCCTTATTTAACAAAAAGCACAAGAACGTTTATGTAATGTTACACTTAGATAAACATTTCAGACCCACATTATTACAATTTTATTAAAAACATTAACGATATAGAATAATCTACCATCTTTATAGAGATAATATTTACTCATAACATTAGAATATCTTAGTAAAAGTTGTGGTAACTTTTGACCAGTATTGGGGTTTTTTCTTCCTGGATGATCAGTTGGTCTTGAGCTAAATTGTTAGCAGAGAATCAAACAATATGAATTAAATTGTGAGATTTGTTTATGATTGTTTCACATTATGTTCTACTTTATTGTTTTGTATCAGTATGTGTTTTGTATATATTTTTTATTGTTCTATTTTTTATGAACCCGTTGAAAGTTTTGCTCAAGACCAGCTGGTCATCAAGGAGTAAAATTCTCAATAGTCTACTGGTTAAGAGTTAGTTAATAATCTTTAACCAACCAGAATAGGGTGTGTTTTGACCAGCAAGGCTGCTCGGATGTCAGAAACTTGGGACAACTACACAAACAAAGCTTGGCTTGTAAGAAGGGTGTCAGAGAGGAAACAAGGGATAACAGGATCAACAACGATAAATATATTTGAGCCTATAATAGTGTCCTTAATGATGCTAATGGTCATCTGGCTCCGCAATGTGCATCTCTGAAGATCATTATCATCATTATCATTATTAGTGGTGCTACATGGTCAGTTATATCATATTGTGCGTTTAACATGAAAGCGATGCTTCATTTTCTGATATCAGATTAGAAGACTCGCCACCACAGCCTCCCCGGAAACAGCAGTCTCCTTCTACTAATGGCACCGGTAAGTAAATCCTCGCAATGGTGTTTGTGTACCAGGCATTGGTCTCATACTGGGGTGTGGGTGTGGTGTTTATTCGATGGCATTCACATAACAGACAGTGACATTGTTTCTGTGGCTTGACATACTGTGTAAAATCAGTAACACCATCACTAACATTGTGTATTTTTTACCTGGTATAAAGCACCTGATTTAATCACACCCATAAATCACACCCCGAACCTCTTAACCTCTAGAGACCCTGCGTCCTCATATGAGGACATTACATTTCTGGTTCTCTGCACCATTCTACCTCATTTTTT